>JBBPCS010000101.1:53560-71918 GCA_037974645.1 Hollardia meadi | reverse complement strand
GTGTGTGTGTGTGTGTGTGTGTGTGTGTGTGTGTGTGTGTGTGTGTGTGTGTGTGTGTGTGTGTGCGTGCGCGCACACGTGAGGCATAAGAACAGGGAGTGGTTTTGGGGTGAGACCTGGAGCGAGTGGGGGAGGACAGATTACGTCAAGAGTCAGACGCCAGAGAGAAAAAGTTTGACAGAAAAAGTCCAAAGAGAAGTAAGATATTAACTTTTAGCCTTGATCTCATTTGTTAAGTATCCTTTAACAGAAAGGATAAAATACTGAAGCACTGAAAGCGCTGCTCCTACATGTGAACTCATCGGAAGACAAGAGCAACAAATGGCAGAGCAGAATGTCACTGCCTGTGACATTTAAACTCATCTGTTATCTAAATTATTTGCATGTTGTTGTTGTCGCACTAAAGCAAAACAAGTTCTCGACTGTCGGTCTGTCCGGTGTTATATACAGAAATCATCAACACTACTGAAAAAATATTTCCCTGCAGTCAATGATCACTGATTAATCCGACCACAATATAACATGTCGGTCTCGTGTCTGAATAAGCTCCTTTGAACCATTTACATATCATTTTCGACACAGCTGAGTCTGAACTGAATGCAGTCAGATTAACGTAAAGGTAGCGGCAGCAACAAGTAATGCATGCAGAGAGAGAATTCTTGTATCGCTTTATAAATACATTTGTTTCAATAAATGTGTATTTCCAGTGTTCCTTTATGCCAACTGCTTGTATGCATGATTAAATGATTATCCAATAAACTTCTTAACATGCAACATATAAGCAAAAAGGACCAATGTCCCCATGACTAAAAATATGACTTTATACTTCCAGCCATTACATATTGTGTGGAAACACAGGGAAATAAATATAAAAACAAATACAATTCTGAGACTTCAAAAGAGAGACATAAGAATTGTCAACAAATGTACTTCAAGAGTCCACAAATTCACAGCCTTGATCTTAAAACCATACAAATCATGTATGAAGTCAAAATAAGATCATAATATAAGATTCTTAAGTTAAGCTATGTTAAGGTTTTAAGTTATCTACTGATTCAGCAGCATTCCAGGGTTTTATCCTGCATAGAGACATTTTAAACACTGTTGGAGCCACGAGAGACAAAAAAAATGACTCCCCACCCAAAGATTGTAGTCTTCACACCAAGTGACACAGACTCAAGTGACATCCCGAGAGTCAATTTATGAGACTTCACACAGCTCCCTCTGGAACAACAAAAGGCTTTAACAAACTTTTTTCCCCCTATATTCAGTCGTACTCCCCAACACCTGGAAACAGACGCAGTTGTATAAAGTTTGGCAGAATTTCCTCTTAAAGAAAAACGGGTCACAACTGGAATAAAAACATATGACAGTTGTAGTAAGGAAATTAAAACGTGTAGCACATTTTAAGTTTAAAACAAATTTATTGAAGAGATGTATAGTCAGGACGAGAAGTTAGCATCAGCATGGTAGGGATTTTTTTTTTTAAAGCCAAATTCTTTGTATACTTATTTATAGACCAAAGGAAACAAGATCTGTAATGTCGAAGAGTAAGCAGGTTGAACCTAAACCTGTAAACCTGCTCTTCATAAAGGTAAGGTGACATGTTTGTATGCAAAATATACAGTACATTTGGCTGGGTGAGTAAAAATATCACTCCAGGGCGCCCGGTGGCTCTGTTGGTAGAGCAGGCGCCCCATATATGGAGGCTATCAGTCCTCTACAGCGGCTGCCGGTTTGACTCCTGATTGCGGCCCTTTGCTGGGTGTCGTCCTCTCTCTCTCTGCCCCCTTTCCTGTCAACTCTTCAGCTGTCTATCAAAAAAATGGAAAAAGGCCAACAAAAAAAAAAATATCACTCCAACACCAGACTGAACACTAAAGACAGGATGATATGATGGAGAAAGAGAGAATCACCTCTACCTATAAAGCTCCAACACTCCAGCAGGTTAGAGGAAAATCCCTGCCAAACCTGATCACCGCCTCATGAATAACACTCGAAGTAACACCGTTCATCACTACTCAGAGCCTTACCGTGCAAGTCAGCTAAAATCACTTAGAGCACTACTATACACCAAGATGTTGGAGTCGGACTGTCACAACTCTTTCATATTTTATTCACAAGATAGCTTTGGAGCACATTTGAGTGCAGTAACATAAGATCTTGATTGTTATTGTTAATAAATGCCTGTAATTAATAGCAAGCAAACTCCATAATTAAGTGCCAGTTTGACACATTTAGTATCAGCTAACAACTTGCTTTTTTACTCCTCTTCTTGTGTACGACTTAAAACAGGCAGGAAGCGGCGGGGGAGATGCAACTGAGAGAGAATTCTTTTCACACCCCTGGTCGACAGCTGCTGGTGACAAAACACAGACGTGTCAGACTCACTGAAAATAGAAGTGACGGCAGCCCTCGTGGTAAAGTGCCGGGATTACAGCATAGATGCAGTCATGGTGGTCCTGAGCTCATTTGGTTAAAGTAGCAAGTAAAATGCCTTTTTGTGAGTGAGAGCATGAGATACCATACAAGTCTTTATCAGGTGGAGGAGGGATGGATGGATATAACACTGGTTAGTTTCACAAAGCTACTCATTTAAAAGGACAAATTCCAGCTTGTTGTTTAATATTCAGTATTTTTTGTATTTTCAACAAATCTAATAAAAAGGTCCAAAACAAACAATGAATGCATCTATTAACAATTATTGTGTGTATATCAAAGCCTGATATATCTTCTTCCTGTGGGCCGCAGAGCTCCATTGTAACTATTAAAAACACATCAATGAGCCACACTGTCAAACTGGGTGACATGTTCCTTCATTATGATGAACACACACACACACTGCAGTTTATTTTGACTTAATCCCACATATGCCGTCCTGCTGCCCATAATACTCACGAGAGAACCAAATGTGTTATTAATCCGCAGCTGAAAATAGTCCCCAAAAATACACTATTTATTTCTGTTACAGTGACATTTGCTACAAACTACAGTGTTGTGTTGTTTTACGAGTACTTTTAAGAAACGAAACTACAATACTTTTAAGAGCTGTTTTTAAAGATGTACGTCTTCAGGAGGAACAAATGGGCTTGGAGAGCCACAGACAGGGGACAGAAGGTGGAAAGTATCGACACATGGTTGGTTTTGGCGTTTTCATGGAATTTGTTGACAAAAGGTAAAACACCAGCCGTATCCTTTAAGCTAAAAAACCTCTCTCATACTTATAAGACTACTTGAGACAAGGGATAGGATATCACCAGGTACTCATGGTAAACATCAGGATTCGTCTTTCCTCCACCTCTTATTCATTAAACCACAGCCCCTATGAATGTGTATTCACATCTATAAATGGATGGAGTCTGGTTTATCTACTGTAAATGTACATTACACATGAAAATACTCACCAAATTCAGATTTGCCTTGCCACTGGCTTCTTGTTCAGTAGTCTGAAGTATTTATGTGATTAATTTAGAGCTGAAACAACTAATCAATTGGTCGAAATGGACAGCAGCGTTTTCAAGTGTTCACCTATTCACACACACATTTACAAACTGATGTCAGTGGCTCCCAGGCAAGGTGCCAAGCTGCTCATCAGGAGCGAAACATTGCTTTCTATCCTAAGCGTGCTACAATATTTCTATGCTCAGTTACTCACACATACACTGGCAGAGCAAATTAGGTTTTGGTATCTTGCCCAAAGACACTTGAGTATCGGTACTCAATACCTTTAAGGTATTGAGCGAAAACAGTACCAAGTAGTATCGAAACTTCTCCAAACGATTCCTACATTCGGATACAATACATACGATTTCTCTGGTTTTTCTCACAAGCAAACCCGTAGTCATTTCGCAGCATTCAACTGAAAGCTTCCATTCACATGATGGGTTTCAAATGAAGTACTCTGTTGGTATTGTTACCACTTTAAGGGTACTGGTATTGGTACTACAGGTGTCATGGATGCATAGCAGTTCTATTTATCTAGAATCTATCTTATATGATCTAGTTTCTGGAGTCCACTTGGCAGACGTATTCCACACATGCTCAGTTGTATCCCGTAACTTATCAAAGCATAGTGGATGTGGACACAAAAAGTTGGAATTACCCGGATGTCCAGCTAAGCTAATTAAGAGCTGTTCATGTCTATATGTGCAAATCCTAGTAAATCTATGATGCATATTAACATTCAGACTACTTATACTGAGTAAATATAACTACACCATTTGCATATTATGATTTGTGATATTTCAAAATTTGTGTAAAATTTTCTTGACAGGTGCAGTTAAAAACAGAGCAGGTGTTTAAGGGACCACCATAACAACTGTTGCTGTGTAATAGTTGATGTGAAACGGTAACTGGAGCTCACTGTGGTACAAAAGTCTCTCAGACATGTTACAGAGAATCCACATTTTTAATTCATGGCTGCCCTCTGACCTTCCAGGATACAGGACACCTACATTGCACCGCTTGCACCATACTTGACACCCTTTGTTGTTGATTCATTCAGTTGATCATTCATTCACTGCCCCGTCTGCTCTTTCATTCACCGATTCAGTTAGTCTTGGATGTCTGATTTAGAAAGAGTTACAAGGATAACATTTGCAGAAAGACACAGATGAATATTCACTGTTGAGCTGCAAAAATGAATCGTTTAATCAATTAATCGATTGACAAATTAGAAAACAATCAACTGCTTCATCATTTCAGTCATTTTTCAAGCATGAAAGCTGCACACTCATTTGTGATGATTTGCTGCTTTTCTCGGTTTTATTTGATAGTTAACTGAAAATTCCATCCTATTGCCATATTGCCATGTAATATAAAGGCATTTGCACAAACCCTACAGTGTGCCTTGGATCATTTTTTAAGGAGACTTGCATTAAACTTTTTTATTGAAACCATATTCCACCCATGTAATGAGCCCTTCAGTACTCCAGAGTATCCAAAGAGCACCTGTATGTTATCACCACAAACAGATCACAAGTCACCACCCAGCAGCACTTCTACTCCACTGTCTCCACAATAAATTTAACATCTCTGGATTTTGGACCGTTGGCTTTAATGTTGGCCTTAATTCACTGTTAAACTCTGTATCGCCTGTGTAGCGTCTGAATACAGCAACCTTGAATTATCACAGCAAAAGAATACTTTATTAACTGCTCCTAACCCAGCAAATTTCCTCTCCTGCTTCTGGTCCACAAGATTCTCACCTCCGGTTCATTGTAACAGTCTGTCTTTTATCTTGAAGCACTGTGGTATCCTTACAACAACTTCACAATGTTCACACAAGCACATGAAGTCTGGATTGTCTGCAATTCTAGCAAGAAGCTGATATTCGGCTGCTCGTCTTTTTCACCTCACTGCGACATTAAGTAGTATGCAAACTGTATGTAAATTCAATTGCAGTGTCCTCCTGTATTCTAATCTCTTACTCCCACTCCATCCCTTTCTTCACAAAGGAGAGCATCTCCATGATCCCCTGACTCAACAGTTTGGGAGAACCAACTGCCACTGCCAGCATCGAGGATTCATTTGCATACAGCTTTGTTTTCAGCAGTTGGATCGCCCTGAAGGGGGCAGGTGATACAGCTGTTGGCATCTCAGAGTTCAGATTCTCAGGTAGCTCCATAAAGAACACACTTATGATCCCGCATAGATTTCTAATACAGCTTTTTCTGCAATTTCAGCTTGTTAGCCTTACAATTTAGAGATTAAAGGTTTAATCAATCATCTGATCAAAGTTGAAAGAATCTGCAAGTATGCTGATATTCTAATACCAGTAACCCATTTTCAAGTATAGTACAAAATATAACTGATTAATTGAGAAAATATTCTGCAGATTTATTATGAAAATAATCATCAGTTGCAGTCATTTGGTAATATTCTTTATATATTTTTTATTGTTATCAAACCCCATGAAAAGACCAACACTAACAATGTGTTTTTAATTCCCCAGCCTAAATTTATTCCTACTGGTATATATTTCAAAAAAAGTCACAAATATATAGTCTCATTATTTAAAACAGCTAAATCATGTCATAAAAAACTTGGTACTGCTCGTTTTAAGCAAATGTCACTCAAACAGGAGAAAATAGGGCATTAGTTGGGGACTATCTTCAGTTGCGGATTAATCCAAATTTGGTGCTCTAGTAAGTATTTGTGGCAGGAGGAGGATTAAGTCAGAATAAACTACAGTGTGTGTGTGTTTGTAGTATGAAGGAACATGTCACCCAGTGGAACAGTGTGGCTTTTTGATGTGTTAAATAGTCACACTAACAGTCATTTGTGTTGGTTAGTGACACGATGCTGGATGAGCATGTTGTGTACTCAAGGTGGAAGTTGTTTATGGTTAACTCTGACAGTAACCAGCATTACACTGGTGGTAGCAGGTTTGTCGACTGCTTTTTACAGAGTTTTGCCGGAGATTAACAAGCTAACTTCCTGTCCTACAATGGCATCTCTTTTCTCTGGCTAACAAGATACAGACCTTGGCCAATTTTCACTGTCGGATAAGCTTGTTATTTTTGTCTCTCGTCTCTCTCTACTACTGGCACACTTTCTCCTCCCTGTGGTTGTTCTGACCTGCTGGATTGGTCTCACAGTCTGACAGGGATCTGGTAATAGTAATAACAATAATGGAATGGTGAAATGTTCCCAGTGGTTACTTCATTCCTCATCAACCATAGAGTTCAATACATTCCATGTACACTACTTTCTGTTAACAGTCCCACAATGCAAAACATTTTATAGAATTGCAGCCATGCAATGCTACACCTGTCAGTGGTGATGCAAAATGATGATAATTCACAAACATCATCAGGTAAGATAAACCCTCCTGATTGCCACAATGTGAAATGTACCTGCGCTGCTTGTTCACAGAGTCATAACTTGGTCGAATCTGAACACAAAGACATGATACACACATTTATAGATTCAGTGTGACACATACTTTCCGAGGATATCATTATCTCCCTTACAAACAAACGCTAGAAATTATAGAAAAATGCACTCCTTATAACTCCAGAACTTTTAAGTTTTATTCAGTATCAAAGTAATCCAGTGTTTCTGTGTATCCACTGATGCACTGCAGATAGGAACTGCTAAAATCTATGGTGCCAATTTACCAAAATGTAAACAAATATGGGAATAAAAACAGGGTTTAAGTTATAACCCACACTGTAACTCAGTGAATCCCAAGATTATACTTCCTGTTTACAGTTGTCTTGGTTTTGTCTGGGTAACACTGATAAATGTGGATTTCCATTCTGGTTTTTTGTTGTATAATGGAATGTGCATTTTTATATTTGTAGTTATAAATACAACAGCAAATTCATCCTTTCTGTTGTTGTATCATAATATTATCAAATGCGTTTGTCCAGAAATTACTTATGCAACTTCTTCCTGCTGGGCTGTTGAACAACTGTACCAGGAGTGTGAAGAACTCTGACCTATTGACCCAACCAGACATGTCTTAAGACTGAAGCCAGCTCTATAAAGGCCATGAGACAGTAGAGATTAGTCCGTGGATTTGCTTCCCTTTTCAAGCCTCTAATGAAGAAAAACAACAAAGATGGAGCGAAGAAAGAGTGGGGAAAACAGAAGACTGTGCTGAAGCTGCAGAATTACTGAGTGGTTTAGTGGCTGCTGTAATAATACTTATGCTGGTTGTTAAGCTGCTCTGGGTGGGGAAAAAAGCCTCTCTGGCTGATCCTCTGCCCTCCACAGCCCCCAGATGCAACGCTACAGGGTAGCACAGGCTGGCTACTACACCATCATCATCATCACACGTAGCCCCAGCAACTAAGCTAATGTCATTACAGTGGGTTTAAAGGGTTGGCTCAGTAGAGGACATTACCATGCAGTGGTTCAGGGCTCCTTTCCAGCACTAACCTTGGCTTTTTAAAACTGCCAAACCACAAAAATAGCACTGTAACTGGTGGAGCACACTGTATTATGGAGGCAGTCTAACTCAAATCAAATTGTGTTCCAGGACGGCCGAGTTTGCCGGCTACAGGGAGGTCTAAACCTACTTAATCAAGCCCTAAAACAGATGGTATTTGTATCTGTGTATGTGTCTGGTGTATTACCTTAATCTGCTGTCTGCGCAACATTGCCACTTCCCTCATGTCCCTGAAAGGCTGAAGCAGGTAGTGGTAGAGCTGAATCGTTGCCTCCAGGAGCCCTCCATACGCCTCGTCCTCCTCAGGGTACACCTGCAGCAGCTCCACCATGCTGTCCACGGCTTTGTGTTTGTCCAACACCTGCATCAAGACATGGACAGAAAAGATGTAGCTGGAAAACCGGTGCAGTCAGAGATCCACAGGGCACAAAATATTCCACTCCAGCATTTGTGGACAACGCTAGTGTTATTTTATATTTTTCTTAATATCGACAAATCCGATGAAAAGACCAAAGCCAATGTATTCTTTCATTCTAACCACTCATGAATAAAGTTTTTTTTTTAAAGGCCAAAAATTTCCTTAAAGAGCTAGGCACTGTGGGTGTTTTTTGATAATCAATTCATTTAAGTCTTTTTAAGCAAAAAATACTAAAAGTTCATTGGCTCCAGGAGCTCAAATGTGACTTGCTGGTTTTCTGAATTGTTAGTTGCAAATAGGAGTAAATACTTTATTTGTTGGAGCTCAAAATAAATTACAGAGCCCAGAGTCATAGTAATGAAGGAACATCTCACCTAGTGCAACAGTGTGGCTCATTGATGTGCTTTTTATAGATTCTGGACAACAAGGTAGTTCAGTGGCATATGGCTACATGGCCAATATTGTACTTGTTAATAGGATACATTTATTGTTGGTTGTAATCTGCAATCTTGTAATTGAGATTTGTTGAGAATAAGAAAAATAAAATAATGAATACCAACAGAATTGTCCTTTAAAAGCATCCAACTGAGTTTGAAATTCCATGATAAAATGAGACACTTTTCATATAGTCAGAAAATACCAAGTGTACAACTAAATATCTTATTTAGTAGCATTTTTTATAAAATAAATAAATAAATAAATATTTTTAAAAAGACCGAAAGTGTGAAGCTAGCTTTGCTAAATTAAATGGAAAAATTCTGCATGTAGTGAGTCGAATTCACAATTACAATGAGTCCTAAACAAAAGCTCTTTCAAAGCTCAAGGAAAAAAAAATCCGAGCCTAATCTATAAAAACAAGAGTAGTGAGAAAATGAGTGCAGGCACAAAGGGTGTGTGTGTGTGTATGTGTGTGTGCGGTCAGGAATTATGCTATAAAATATGTTGTTTGTGTGTAGTAGAATGAGAATAAATTGGCCCCAACAGTTGCTGATTCATACCATATGTCGTGCCAACCACAGACTGTTCATTGTTGGTGGAATAAACACCATCAAAACAGCTACTGTACACACAAATACAACTCATCTCCCAGCTCTCGGAAACCAGCAGCTCCAATTCATACGGTACAATACTTGTCCTTCACTTCTGCCTCAGATAATATTGAAATGTATCACCACCCAGTCTTCATCTGAATAAAGTGCTCTTCTCTCTGCAAGGAGCAGTAGATATGAATGGAGACTTTTATATTAACTTCAGGCAGCTTTTCCAAAGCCCTCCATGCTGGGGACTGGGATAGACACTGCACGATTCAGCTCTAACACTGCTCCTACTGTTTACCTTGGGTCTGTGTCTCCCTGGTAACCACTGGCCAACCATACACCAACTCCCTGCCCCTGCAGTCACTGTGAGCCAGGAAACCCTTGGGCTGAATGAGCCGACTCCTGCCCGAGGTCGAGCTAGGCAAAGCAAGTGTTCATATTTCAACTTTGAAACACCAAATTTAGGTTCAATAAATAAATCGCTGACACTGAATTGATGATTATTACTTTGTTTGAAGACAGAGCTGTTTGCTTATAATGCGACATTCTAATTTCCTGATGTAACTGTATTTACATATTCAAATCGATGTGTCGATGGTGGACTGCGAGATGCCAGAAGTGGGACTGCTTGCTGTGTTAGCTGATGAGCCTGCACTTCATAGGCAGCAGGATTATCCATCTCAACAGAAGCCCAAATTATTTATAATATTATAAATAATTGTGATTTGCATTATTTCATAACATTTCATCAACAAAATAATTAGCAAATTAATCAATAATGTAAGTAATCCTTACTTGCAGCTCTAGTTCTAACTTTTGGCTAATGTTGGGCAATCATTTAAAAAGATTATTTATCAACTTTCAATAAGTCATTAGAATTAATTTTTCCAAGCAAATTATAATAAAAATGAACTAAATTACCCCCCGTTTACCAAGGCAGAGCTCCACTGGCCATCCAAAATGTTGTCTCAAGTCTAAGGCACCATCCAGGCCCCCCAGACAAAGTCATCTTTAGCTTCTGCATCATTTGTTTAAACCCCTTTATCTTTTCTTGTATTTTCTTTTATTGTTTATGTGTGTTTTCATGCTATCTGGTGACTGGAAACTGTTTTATTAGAGTTTCATTTAGTTAAAAGCAGCAAATGTGGTCTCATACTTGAGCTTAAAATTAAATACTTCACATTTATATTGTTGATAAATCACCAATATTGCCAAAAACACTGACTTGACATTAGAAAATTGCTGAACTCTATTTATCATTTTAAAAAAACAAAAAGTTCATATATGCTAATTGTAGCTGTTAAGTCAACAGGAAGTACTCCAATGTGCCATGAGTCCATAATTACAGAGTGTTTCGAGCTATAGTCTGCTCCTCCAACCCTATGATCAGTACTAACTCTTCCAGTTTGTCCGTACTAAATCTGCTCAGTCTTGTTGGAGGACTTCTGTCTTTGCCCTTGAACTGAACTATCTCACAGGAGGAGCACGCCTCGACTGAACTGAGCAGACACTCTTGTTTAAGAGCTTTGAAAGCTCTTTGAAGGAATTGAATGCTATTTCAGAGTAGTTAAATTCAAAAATTAGTCTAAAAAGGGAATATACCAGTTATCTTTCCCACAAATGAATGGTGATGTTCTTTGCAGAGCTGCCACTACCTTTGACTCAACTGAAGTCTAGAAATCCTTTGAGCAATGTGGGTTCATTCTGTACAATGTTCAATCTTTTTTGCAAATACTTTATGTACATATAAGAGGATTAATGGTATCTGTACGTAAAATGCACTTTGCACATTGTACAACTGCTTTCAGATCAAAGATAAACCAACACTGGTTGGCAACATGTGCATGTGTTGCATACACATTAGTTGTAGTGCAAATAAACATGTGTTAGTGGATAACACAAGATAAAAATACCTGCGTAGCACAATGTGAATTATGTAATGTAAACAAACTAAAGCTAAAATGTTCACTAAGATTAGGTATGGCAGACTAATCCTACAGCATGATTGGTAGCTTACATGAACACTCACCATGACAAACATAAACTGTGGGCACACACACACACACATACACACACACACTCTCACTCAAAACATACAGTACACATGCCAAAATGAACACATAGCAAAGCGGGAAAGAAGGACTTTGTACAAGATAAATAAAAATTATTGTATTTATATGGCATAATATTGTTCTACATTCTCAGTGCATTCTAAGACAGTAAAAAAAGAAAGAGAAAGTGCAGCCTAGGTCTGGGTATCATTTTAAAAAAGGATGTTACCAGTACCCTTAAAGTGATACCTATAACAATAAAATACTCCATTTAATCCAAATAATACACCACGTTCAACTTCACCACACCACAGACTGTATGGGTTGTAGCTGCTGCAATAATGGGCCAATCACACGTCGCATTAAATCGAACAATGGTTGCAGTGATTGGCCACAAAAGAAATAATTTTTTTTCTAGATGTGGATAAAAATAACCAAATGCAAGAATTGTTCGACTGGAGAAGTTTCAATACCATTTGGTACTGGGTTGATACTTTAGAGGTATTAAGTACCTCTTAAGTTCATACAGGTAACGTATGAATGATATTACACACTGATGACGTGGATTAATTTAATAATTGATTAATCCTTTGAGTCACTTATCAAGCAAAAATATTTCATGGTAACCAGTTTCTTGACTGTGTGTATTTCCTCCTTTACTCTGTATTGTAAACTGTGAATCTTCAGTTTTGGATTGTTGGTTTCACAAAACAAGACATTTGAAGACATTATCTTGGGTTCTGCAAATTAAAAACTTATAGAGAGCAGGGAAACTAGTCTCAAATATACTGTATGTGTGTGTATTAGAACTCAAACGATTTGTCAATTAAGCGATTGTCCAACTATTTTGATAATCACCTAATAATTTAAGTCCTTTTTAGAACAAAAATGTCTCTAGATCTCTAGAAAGCTGGATTTCTTTGTCTTTTATTACAGTAAATTGAATATGTTTAAGTTGTGACATTTAAATGTGTCAACTTAAAGGTCTGGAAACTTGTGCTGAACATTTGTTGCTGTTTTCTAACATTTTATAGACCAAATAACTGATCGAGAAACTAATCAGCACATCAATCGAAAATGAAAATAATTGTTGCAGCCTTAATGTGCATTAACAGCCTTTAAATGCCATATTTCAATTATACTCACACCTTTAATTTGATAACAAACACTGCAGTGCAAATCATCTGCTTTAATCATGCCGTTTTGCTTTATCCATCCCTCAAAATTGCAAATTGAGTTAATGATTCAGCAGTTTTCACACGCTTGACATTATCATCACACATGAAGAGCCCAGTAAAGCCATAAAATGTAACTACTTGCTTGCAAAATGTAAGGTTTACTGTAGGCAAGCTGTTAGCCTAATTCTGTTCAACAACAGGCCACAGATAAGGAAAAACTGAACAATGATTGACAGATGCATGGCCTACATCTGCGCAGTCTTTTCCATTTGTCAATCATCTTTTTGCATATTTAGCCCCGTTATCACAAACAGGGTCGAGATTCAGGCTGCATAAAGGAACAGCAATATTCTCCTGCTGCTCCCTACACACCAAACAACCAGCTCAGGCATCCCAAAAACGCCAGTAGAAGGGATGAGTACTGGACTGGTCAGCAGGCTGTGAAACTCAAATCTGTTCTGGTGTCCTTATTGCAAATGGCCACAGAGCCAATGAGCATCTTCAAGTAATGCTCTCCTTACACTTTCTTCTAATCACATAATATCTTAATCCGAGTGCAGGCTCTCTCCTTTACAGGAGCATAAAGTATACAGGACATTTCATTATCCATTAATGGACTGATCATTTTCTCGATTAATCTTTCTGTTTATAAAACGTTTAACAAAAATGAATGAAAAACATAAAATCCTCACATTTGAGAAGCTGAAACTAGGAAACAGTTTCGCTTGAAATCAAAATAGTTTTCTGTAGATTAAGTCATATAATATTCCGCTAATAATTGCAGCTCGACAGTACATTACAAAGTAAACCATCAGGTCAAAAGATGGTGAAATTTTATTTTAACAGAAGTAAAACGTGTCCTATTTTCTTCCCACCTTAACATGCCATTAACTCCAGACTACAGCTCTTTAAGTGTTGGGAGCAGGTCAGCACTTGGCTTATATTAAATTACCTTCAGTCAAGGTTTATCAAGGATGGACTTGGCGGGAAGCACGTGCAAGCCAATAAAACTGTCCTGGAATAAATAAAAACCTCTGTTGACATTGACACAATGGACTGAAGAGGTGATTTTAGAGCCCGTAGTCTTTGGTGTTGCTCTGGATTCCATTATATTATGATGCGTCTCTAATGCTGTGTTCCTCCATGTATGTAAATGTACAAAATATTATTAACGGTTATTACAATATACAGTGATTTTTTTAAATTATTGATTAATTTGAAGCTTGTTTTCTCAATGGATCCACTAATCTTTTATTCCAAAAGATGTCAGAAAATTGTGTAAATTGTCCCATCACTATTACCCAGAGCTCATGCTAACGTCTTTAAGTTGCACATCCAAAACGAGCAACAGTCCAAAACTGAAAGAATTTCAGTTTATAATGATGTAAAAATAGAGTTAGACTGATTAATCGGTTTGGCCAAATAAAGTTGAAGATTGCTCATTTCCAAGTGTCGAATTTTCTTCGCAGGGATGTGGGGTGGGGAGATGATATCAGCCGATTAATCAGCTATTGGCTTTTTCCTGCTACAAACTATCATTACTATATCGGCCTTTGAAAATAAACTATGGGTCAACCTCTGATATAAAACCAAAACCTCACATTTGAGACTCTGGAAACAGAGGACGTTTGGCGTTCAACAATTAATATATGATCAAAAGTTGCCATTTTTCAGTTTTTGTGTTGATCTGCTAATCGTTTAATTGACTAATCATTTCAGTTCTATTGCGGCCTGTTATTTGGCCCATTTTTTTAAGGCCACTGTACATCCTCACATGCAGACAGACGCATGACTTCACCTCAGTGGTTCCAGCTTCTCAATTGTGGGAATGAGATTGTTTTTCTTTGAGGTTGGGTTTGGGTTTTGGACTGTTGATCAAACAAAACAATTTTAAAAAACAAAAACATATAAGGACATCATCTTGGTGAAATTACCAAACAACAATTTCAAACAACAAATATATTTTTAAAAAATAATAATCAGTGAATCAAGAAAACAATCTATTCTATCTACATGTATTATGGAAATATTAATTCATTGCAACCATATTAGATTTACAATATACAACAAATCATCAACAATAAAATTGTTACCGGCTCCTTCAAAGGAATATTTGGTCTTAAAATAATTTCTTCCTGGTTGACAAAAGCCTTACCCGGGTAGTTTGTGTGTGCTTTGTGTGTCAATCAACAACAGAGAAGGAGAGAGATTTGCCTGAGGCTTTGTCAGTTATCATGACCATGATTTTATTTAGACTTCACAATAGTATATCTACAAGTCTTAATTAGATTTGTGACTTGTCTGCTTTTGGTAATATTTGGCACATTTACTACAGTCATTAGTGAAAATACACTGTAGCTTGTTGAGCTAAAAGCATGCCTTCAGCTGTCTGGATTAACACTGAAACAAACTCAACAGTTGTGGTGACGCATCATTTCTGTAACTCCACCTCTAATTGTTCTCCTGCGTTTCCATGTAACTCCCCTCAAACTGTTCTGCCAGCTGCAGTGTGATGTCTGGCCAGACCAGATCATATTACAGGCCTGTGAACGTGCAACAACAGATGGTAGATCACAGGGGGGGACAAAGGAAGAGGAGGAGAATAAGCAGACCATGAAGCACAATTATGCTCCGAAAACTACATGCTCTTTGGCAACGCAGCAGCCTGTGGTTGTGCTGTCCCTCCCCCAAAAAATGCCTTTCCATGTAATACGAGGGCTGACTTTAAAGAGACTTTTATAAACTCATAGCATCAAGTACCACAAGACTCAAATCCCACATGCATTAAAAAAAATCTCTCAAACTACGTGAAAGCAAAGATAAGTTAATTCACCTCTTGCATGCGCCTTTTGGCCCTCTCCAGAGCATCTTCATAGCCCTTCTGCCTCAGTTCACTCAGGCTCTCGTAGTACTCCTCCGTGTCGTCTCCCTCGGAGAAAAGCACCTGTGAGAGGATCTTCCATCCGCAGGTGTCCAGGGCATGACCCAGGTACACCTGCAGCTGGTAGCACAGGGCGTCCGTCTCCCGCTGCGACACCCCGGGGACACCGAAAAGCACCGTCCACACGCCGGACTGCTCCTCGGGGAACGAGGGTAAACACGGCTCCAGGTCCGAGTTGACGGCGCACAGCTGGAGGTGCGCTGTCCTCAGGTCCTGGAAGGAGAACAGCCCGGCCCAGCTGAAGTCCTCGCGGCCGCTGCTCTCACTGTCCCCTGGGTCTACATCATCCGGAGAGAGCTGGATATCCACAGGGTCCAGAATCTCGATATCTATAACTTTCGGCGTCACAATATCCCAGGACCCCAATGTGTGACTGATACACTCGGATGTCTTTGAACTACCGACTTTTGACGCCTTTGTTGTGGGTTTCCCTTTGGGGACAGAGTGGGGTCTAACTTTACCAGCTTGTCGGACTTCATCTTTCTTCGTCGTGACAGGACTTTTTGTTCGTTTGTCTGCCACGGAGGCACCAGGAGCAGGAAGCACGGCGGCGGGGGTATTG
Organism: Hollardia meadi; assembly: GCA_037974645.1. Taxonomy (NCBI): domain Eukaryota; kingdom Metazoa; phylum Chordata; class Actinopteri; order Tetraodontiformes; family Triacanthodidae; genus Hollardia; species Hollardia meadi. The sequence continues at coordinate 55,834 of JBBPCS010000101.1, read as the reverse complement.
TCGAGAAGCGGGTCCAGAAAAGTGGAGCGTCTCTGGACGGTTCTGTTGTGGCAGGTTATGGCGAACTTTCCCTCGATGTCGTTCCAGGCCACGATGAAGACAAATTTATGCCTTTCTTTTTCGTCGAAGACTTTGGGTCGGACGGACACCCATCCGGACTCCAAGTTATCCTCCATCGTGAATGACATCTCATCCAGCCAGTAAAAAAAAAAGGTCAATAAGATTAACGTCAGTGGGGGGAAAAATCTCTGATCTCGAGGCTAAAGGCTAATGCTAGCTAAGGATAGCTAACGTAAGATTCCAGCTAGAAAAGTAAGATCTGGCGTAGCTGAGGCGAACAAACCGACTGACTAAATAAAGAGAAACAAAGGCTGTCCAGCTTTGTTCACCCGCTGCCAGTTGCTTGCGAGCTGGTGAAAACGCAGCTAACGTCGACGTCCCTCCAAACGGTCGGATTTGGGGTCCAGACATAAGAAGTTCAAGCGGTCAGACGTGTTCGGACACAGCGATGTAAACGAGGGGGAAAGTCCGCTTCATATTGGGGCAGGTAATGTCGGTTGTCATGACACCTACCCATTTACCTGGCCGATGCTCGCGCTCAGTAACGCTGACTGTGTCGCTCTTTGTCCGTTCACAGACAATGCGGTCGCGCGGTTCGGTCCTCGCTGTCACGTGTGAGCTTCTGTTTACAAGCAGACAAGGTGCGTGCGTGTTGTCAAATCCGGGGAGGGATTTAACTGGTGCACCCTTCCCCCCACCACGTTGCGTTCATGCTCCATGTTAAGAATAGTAACTACGATGCTCTTTTTGAAAATGTCGCTCACTGTAGCCTTTTAACCGATCATAATGTTTTATAGATTGAGTTAATTTTGAATTTTGTGTCCCAAATCATTTTTTGGTGTAATTATCAGAGGGTTGGTCCAGCAAAACCACCACAAAACGACCTTAAAAAGATGAAAATGGCCATAGATGTTTGCAGCCGTTTGTGTCTCTTTCAGTCTCGGTGTCTTGGCCAATGTTTGATAATCTGACTATGGATATAGGCTATTTAGGGTTATAAATGAAATCTATTTGTTGATAATATTTCATGTTAAATTTGTAATGTACAACGTATTGTTGCCAGGAACGGTCGTTGAATGCGAGTCTTTCTTGGCAGTTGTTTTACCCATGTATCTATGTGCTCCTTCTACTCTGAATCCGTGCCAAATTATTAGTCCAGCATAGATATTTTATATAGATAAGGTAGACACGGGTCACTCAGGCTAGTAAGAAAACGACGACCACCTTTGAGACTTTAAACGTAAATTCATTTTTTCCCAATATGACGTGAAGGCAGCATAACAGTCCCTTTATTAGAAGAGTTTGACCAAACGACAGACAGAGACCGGAAACCAGTCCGCATTAGCTAGTTTTCAAATTCAATAATAATAATTATTATTATTATTTTATATATATATTTGTCAATTTCCTCCATTCTCCCTTTACGATATATACATCGTTCTTTCTTTCTCTTGCTGGCAGACGTGCACGAGGAGCATAAACATCTGCACGTGGGCAAATCCATGACGCAAACACGCAGGGAACGTGCTGATAACTGGATGCTGTATGGCAAGCCAATTGGGACAAAAGGTATTTCAACACAAACAAACCTGGAAAATGTCTGTTTCAAACTACTCAATCGCTGTTATTCAACAGAAAACAATTTAAAAAGTAAGAAATGTATTTATACTAGGGATACACGATATGAATTTTATTCAGCCAATACAGATAACCGATAATTACTTCCTTCTCATGGCCGATACCAATAAGATAACCAATAATTTCACTTTTTTTGTATTTTAAAAAGAAGTTCATAAACTGTAGTCTATGCACACCCGAGGGTAAGAAATTTTAAGATATAGTTTCTCTGAAACTGTAAAAAAAAAACAAAAGACATCCACACCGACAAAGACATTGCCAATAGCCAATAATATCAATTTTGCCATTATTGGTTTAATTTGTTCTTTGCTAGCCATGTGAAGAACTTTGTAACTTTGTTTTGGTAAGTGCTAAATAAAGATTATTTTATTATTGTTTAAAATGCTTCCAGTGGCTCTTTTTCCTTTTCTTGTAGATGGTTAGTCAGCACACCCATCAGTTACTAAAAGTAATGTTATTTCAAAAGCATAAAACAAGATTTGTGACATCTGAGGTGATTTGTTCGTTTCATGTTAATTACTTTTGTGTTCCCGGTCAAAAATGACCGCCCCATTATAGCTGATTATAAATCCATAA
>JBBPCS010000101.1:21953-40034 GCA_037974645.1 Hollardia meadi | reverse complement strand
ACCAACACACCCCCAGTACACCCCCCCCCCCCCCCCTTTTTTTTTTTTAAATTCATGATTCAGAATGCTGTGTATGCATAATGACTTTGACAGTCGCTGCAATGCAACAACGTTGTCCCTTTAACTGTTCAAGTACACTCACAAGCATTAAATTGTGAATTACGCCGTGAAGACCCTGCAGAACAAATGTACTACAGATCATTCAGATCTTCTTGCTCCATATTTTCTCCTGGAATTTGCACATTTTGTACTCTGGTTGAAGCCAGTTGTTGAGCACCCTGTTGGCCGTTTGCCTTCACTGTGTCCAATAGCCAAGTCAAACAGGCCAACAGTTCAGGTTTCATCCAATCTTGAAGCAGCAGCACATGCACTCCTCCTGACATAGTTAATAGCACTTTGCTGCTTTTTGTTTCCAGGGACAGAAATGTCAAACTGATAGATATCACAGATGTGTGTCTATTTGCAAGAATGATTGTCCCTCAGTTAACATTTTTTGGTCAGATTTACCATTATGAAATGGGTAAATGTACAACCACAAACTTGGGCAGAGTAATTATTAATTTTGTTTGTGGTGTTTGTTATTGAGATAAACAACAGATGATTCTTCTTTGTGAGCTACCCCTGTAGGAAAGCAGCTATATCCCACATAGAAAGGAAGAAAACATCTTTCAAGAAACAACCACAACCACAGTCTTTTAAAAATGCATTCTATTCGCTCACAAATCAGCTGTTTTGTTGCGCTTTTAATTTAGTTAAATTATCTCTGCTAGGCCATTTTTTTCCCTTTACATTCTTTATTTCTCCCATTCTCTACTGCCGCCCCCACAGAGCCTCATCCTGAACTGCAACCACTTCTTTTGTCCAACCAACAGCCCTCCCCAACATCTCATTTTCACAAATTCTGTTCACTGTTGAAACCCACACAATGTCTTCTTGAACTCAGACTACCCCACCCTCCCAAAAAACCCCTGACCAATGATAGCCTAAATTAAGGTCAAAGGTTTTCAATTGTCAGTGAGTTGGAAGCTGTTGTGTTTCTCTGTCGTGATTCTGAGTAACATTGCCATTGTCGGGCAGTGCTGCTGTATTAAGAAGAAAATTCGGCTAAAGAAAATGCGAGTCTGTGCGCGTTTGCATCTGCTGTGTCATGTGAATTAAAAACTGACACTCTCCTAATCAAGGGAGTAGTTGTGAACAGCGTCAAAACGTAAGGTTGTCAGGACGTTTATGGAAACACCTAAAAGAATGTTGGATAGAAACCCAGCTACTGCGACTGATCAAACCCACAGCCTGTGACAGCCTATTTATGATAAAATAATCACGTCGCTGAATGTTTTTGCAAGTTCAGTATTTTGTTTGGTTTAATAATTGGACCAAAAAGAGGAGTGCCACCTTACGTTTGCGAGGATGACTGTGTTCTCGCAGTTTGCCGGCTTGTGAATGAGCACAAATCTTGCACCCAGCCACTGCAGAACTGTTCATGTGCTTCGAGAGACTTGTAATTTCTAAATTTGCCTAAAGTGTATGCACTAAGTCCAAACACGCGATAGTTCACAATGTCCGGGTATGTGAGTGGAGGTGATGCATCTGGGTCAGACATTATTTATTGTTGTTAATCTTTTTCTTTCTCTCTCCCCTTCTCCATCACATTTTAACTTTTCACAAAACAACAAAATACCAGTTTTTACAGCCACAGGCTATGCTTCAATTTATCCCTGATTTTTTTTCATCCATTTTTTAGCTAAATATTTAAATCATTCGTCCATTAATTGACTAACTATTAACTATTTGTTAACTAACTGTTTCAATTCTCTGGACACTTGACCTTTTGAACAAATCTCAATTATTATAATTTTAGATTCATTAATAGAGAAACAAACAATTAATTTTAAAAGCATGGATGGCTGATATGGACATTGGAGTACTTGTTTCAAAGTTTTATTTCTGTGAGCTTGTTGACTCCATTCATCACTATTCCTGGGTAAACGAGTGAATCAGCCCAGTGTGCAGGCGTCTAGTAAACATGTTCCTCTGCAGCCCAGCTCCTGCCTAAACTGCCTGGGACTTTATCTGGATGTTTGTGTACGCACCCCCACCCCATCCCTCACCATGAGATTAACTTCACATATGGAGCACATACAGAATATAAATAGATGTTGGAATGTTAATAGGTTGCAGACTTGCATGCAATTAAATAAATTTACAGCGTTTGAAATATAATGTATTTCAAGTTGGGAGTTATTTAAATTTAGTTGTAACAGTGTTGATGAATCAGTCTTGGAAAACATGGCTGAAGATGGCAGCAGAGAGGTCGAGCTCAGCGCTCCTGCAGGCTCTGGCCTCCAGGTCACAGCAGCTGAGTTGGCATAAAACGTTCACATACTGTAGATCTTTGTTAAGTGTCCCACTTACAGACTCAAAACAGAGCATAATCATGGCCTCATTGCTGTCATTAGAATTGTTTTCATCCACAGCAGGCCACTGTTTGTAGTGCAAAAGCAGCCCAGCACCAAATGGTGCCTATACAATTAGTGCCTAGCTGTGTTCTTTACCAGTTCAACTGTAGTCGGGGAAATTATTGAAATTAATCTCTATCTCACTGAAGACCTCTTGGAGTCCTCTGAAGGACAATGCTATGTTGTCACAGACATGTCGGAGGTCTTTTGGAAAGCTCATAAAATGTTGGCAGTTTGCCATGACAGTATAGTTTGAGGCACTGCAGCAGAACATTCTGTAACAGCTGATTAGGTATACACACTGTACATACTGTGCACTAATTCAACTTTTCATTTAACCACACCAACATAGTGTCTTTGCTTTTATTTTTTTATTCTATTTTATAAATGCCAGGATGTTAAAACAAAAATGTTCCTCTATTCAAGTAGTTTTTATTTCTCTCGATCAGTGCTGTAGTATTTTCTCATTCACACAGTTGTCCACATACATCGTGTGTGTTTGTCCTTCTGTCTGGGTGTCTATTTTTGTTGCCGGCTGTATTTGTGCTTATTTTTGAATGTTTGTATCTTACATTTTTAAATCGCAGCCTCAAAATCACAGGATGTGCCCTGTCCTTTGTATTTTTTTAATCTACTGGTAAGCCTCCTCATTAAAGAGTCACATCACCCAAATTACAAAAAAACAAACAAAGAATTTTTCTCATTTAGCCCTGGCAGTATCTATCCCTGCAGATAGTTTTGGTTTAATTATCATCAAGTAATTACTCCCTGATTCATTCATCAAACTTTGTGTTTCCACCAGGAGACATGAACCCTTTAGTAGTGTCAAAAAACCATGGAGGCAGTGAAGAACATACTGTAACAGTTGTGTATCTGGTACAGGACAGCCTTAAGGAATAGTTTCACATTTTGGGAAGTTAGATATGCTTATTTGCTTATTTGGAAATAATTGGATGAGAAGATCAACTGTAAATATTAAGTCACAGCCGGTTAACTTCGCTTTGAATAGGGACTGGAGGCAGATTTAGTTCACTTTGAACAGAGACAGGATAGCCGTTTAGCCATGCTAAGCTAACTGTCTCCTGGCTATAGACTAATATGTAATTTTTTTTAACTAAGTCAACCACAACCTATAAAGCGTAACCCATATATGAGCATCACCCAGAGTTAACCATTTTGTTCATTTGGTAAATGAAAATAAAAATATTTAATTAAAATCCGTCAGTGAATTGACAACTTTATCTTGTTAGTTGATTCAGTACCATCTCTGTTGGTTCTTCAGGTTTCTGGGCCCGGGAGGTGGGCAAGATGATTGGGTTTGAACACCCCACCATCCCAGTGCATCACCAGTATGTAGTGACAGCAACGGTACCGGAGGTGAAGGCTCTGAAGAAGGAGCTGGCTGTCATTAGGGACCTGGAGGGCTCTTACTACCTGCGTCAAGAACGAGACGGCCTGCTGTTTGGCCCGTATGAAAAGATGGAGAAGATGAAGCTACAGGACTCCTGGGTCAGAGATGGAGTGCCTCCAGGTCTGTCTGCCATGGATGAAGATTTGTAAATCCACTGAAACCTTAACTTTTTATTTGTTCTAACTAATCTATCTTTGACCGGACAGTTTGCTGCATTGTTTCACTCTTCTTGTAGGCTACATGTTATATTTCTTATATTGCTCCCTGTGTGGCTGCTGCAGGTTTCGGGAAGGAGCTGTTTGAGTCGGACCTTGACAGAATAATGGAGCATATTGAGATGGCCATGGAGATGGTCCCTGTGCTAAAGAAAGCTGACATTGTCAACGTTGTGTCTGGACCAATCACATACACCCCTGACCTCCTGCCCATGGTAGGACCACACCAAAGTGTTCGCAACTACTGGACGGCCATCGGCTTTGGGTATGTGTGGGGGATGGGGAGATCGTTTATCTTCTCTGTAGATATTTTCTACATTTTATCAAAGGTGGGATTGCTAACTCATAATGTTCAATGTTTCAGCTATGGAGTGATCCATGCTGGTGGCATCGGTAAGTTCCTGAGTGACTGGATCAGGAATGGAGAACCTCCTTATGACCTGATTGAATGCGACCCCAACCGTTACAGCAAATGGGCAGATGTGCCTTTCATGTGCGCCAAAGCTCGAGAATCCTATGGCTTCAACAATGTGGGTAAGAACAACACAAGATGATCGCACTTTCATTGGACAAAAACGTCTTCTTTTTTACCGTCACTAAACTCTTTGCTGTCTCTTCCTCACTCTGTCGGTCTCTCCAGTTGGTTACCCCAAGGAGGAGCGTTTCGCTGGTCGACCAACCTACCGGACAAGCGGCGTTTACGAGCTGCTGAAGGACAAAGCATCCATGGGCTTTCATGCTGGCTGGGAACAACCTCACTGGTTCTACAAACCTGGAGATGACATTGGATACAAGTAAGACATTCAGTTAGCAGAGCAAATCTGAAATATTACAGTAACATGTATTCCTAATAATAATGTCTTTATTGTTTGATTGTCAAGATTTCAAAAGTAAACATTTGAACAGAATGTTCCTGAACTGCTGTTTTGTAACTACTTTTAATTTAATTGCTAACAGCTGTTGCCTTCTTCTAATTAACCACAGCCAGCCTGTTCTCATGCCCAGCTCGTCAGATATATATATATTTTTTGCCACCACCCATCGCGTCTGATCCAGACACACAAGGTACCCTTTGGCGTCAGGCAGAGACGCACAAGTGTTTAATGTACTTGCAATGTAAAGCTGTCCGCGTCAGTATCAGACGGTGGGAATGCATGCTTGTTGTCAGATTAAATGTTTGAGGTCACAATGTTTGTGGGTGAACATGGGAGTTATGCAGTCGAGCTCAAACACATACAGCTCTCATACAGAGGGTGTCAACCTAAATTCAGTCGGTAAAAGACTTCTGTGAAGGCTGTGTATCCTCGCTCATGGCTCCTCAGAGATCCCTCCTCGCTCCTCAAAGCAGAAATAAGAGCTTTGGGACAGAGTGCAAGATGGCGCACGAGAATGACTTCTGGTTCACATGAGGATCAAGGAAATATAAAACAGGAGAATTGAGATGTACCCTTAGTCTTCTTAATATGCTCCTCTTCTAAACCTAATGAGAAATAGGATATAATTCTGTCCTAATAATAATGTTCTTTAATTATGCTTTCACATTAGTTTTGCATTATGTAATGAAGCCAGTGAAAAAAGTTAGTATTCATTAAAACAACAGAACCAGATATAAAGTGACCATGGATTTATTTTTTTGCTGTGCTCAGGCCCAGTTTCCGGCGCACCAACTGGTTCGGACCAGTTGGCAGAGAATGCAAGCTGGTGATGGAGAAGGTGGGAGTGATCGACCTGACGCCTTTTGGAAAGTTCATCGTGAAGGGGAAGGACTCGCACAAGCTGCTGGACCGTCTGTTTGCTAACACCATGCCCAAGGTAAAACATATACACTTCAATCCAGTGTAGGCTCATGCATTACAGTACACAAGCGTCATACTCTCACTACACATCATCTATCAGATCTTCTTTCTTTAAAAAGCAGTCCAGTGCCTTGAAATGACTACATTCTTCAACTCATCTTTTGACCTGTGTGTTTTCAGGTGGGCATGACGAATATTAGCCACATGTTGACACCCACTGGGAGAGTCTTTGCTGAGGTCACCATCACCCAGCTGGCACCAGGAGAGTTCTTGCTCATCACAGGCTCGGGGTCAGAGGGTCATGACCTCAGGTGAAATGCACAAATACATTTAAGTCAATCAGGCTAGCAGTATCTAAATTAGAAGTATTTATTAGCTTACATGTTGAGTGCTTCAATAATGAAGCAAGTCCGACATAAAGTTAATTGATAATAATGGACTGTTTTCATTAGCGCGGTTAGAATCAATATTTTTAGAATAACAGTGTGAAAGTGATCACTCGTAGTGATGAACCAACAGAGAATTTTCCCCTGAATCTACAGCGCTCTCAGCTTTACAGAGCTTTATAGTGCGTTTAAGCTCATTGTTTAGCCATGTGGTCCGTTTTGGTTCAATGTCACCCCTCTCATGGTGTTGTTTTAAGTCGAAGCAGGCAGCTGCTTTAATGGAAAAGTTAAAAAAATCCATTGTACAAGACTAGCTTAGCACCAAACAGTAGATGAACACAGTTAGCAACTAGCGGGTGAACATAGTGGCGTATTTAGTGGAAGAGCCAGATAATGGAAAATGGAAAAAAGGGGGAATGTTGGGCTTACATTCATCAGGTGACCAGTAACACAACTCTAAATCAATGATAATATTTCTCTGTAACTGCTGGATGTATGAAAAAGCAACTGATTTCTAACAAATTCATCATATCAACCTAAAAATGATATGTTCACAACTAGTTTCTGCTGCCCCAAAGGCCAAAAACAAAAAACTAATTGAATTGAAATTCTGCGAATGGATGTTTCCTGCCCGAAATGCACCTTGGGAGTCGTTCTCTTCTTAGACGATGTGTTTAGGTACACAGGGTTCTATCTTTGACTATTTATAAATGAATCGGACATTTTCTTACACAGTTGTTCATCATTTGTACTGATGATTCAACTGGGAGAGCTTAATTTCCATCCAAGCTGTCGAAGTGCTCCAACTGTCAGTCGCCTATATGCTCTATATGGTATGCTCTATGGAAAAAAAGAATGAAACTGGTATTTCTGGTTGCAGGGACACCCAAAATAGGTCTCAAGGAATTTATTGTCATATGCATTAAAATGCCAGCAGTGCATTTTTATCAAATGAAAAACATGGATCATATACTTATGAAAACAGACTTATTAAAACTAATTATTGGTCATTGTAGTTTTAGTACTCAGAAGCATTATGTTATGCTTTCTGAAAAACTGCATTCTATGAAATGTCAGTTTTAATGCATCATTTAATGCATCTTAGCAGAATGGCAGTTAAGCAGGGCTACATGCACAAAATGGCTCACACACACATACACAAGTAGACAAACATTTCTGTATTCATTTTGCAGAAAACACTGTGTAAATGGCGATAACAGAGAAGCAAAGCACTCCTTAGTTCTCAGTAACACACACCCAGGCTCAAACTGTGCTCAACAAAATTCTCACAGTTCCTTTTAAAAGGCAGAAACCTAAAACCCTTCAGCAGCTGTTAACACACTGCCCCTCCATTTGCTCCAATCGGGAAGCAGTATGTTTAAACATGCATCTTCATTCCCTCACTGTGAATACTTCTGTACCACAGCCAAGGACAGTTTCATGCTGTGTAGCACCCTCTAGTGGTGACTGGACCAGACTACAGATGAAGGGAGGTCAAATCAATTTGTGAAACCCAGAACATGTGGCTGAAATGTGAAATACTAGTTATGTATATATTCAGTGTTATTTACCACATTGCATTGAGTGAAGCCTGGAGGTTGTGACGCGTGCTTTTCCTTCCTCATTAAATATTTCGAAAGCCAATTTTATTATTATTATTAACATCTATGTTTACTAGCTTGCAGCCTCGTTCTTTCCTACATTAGTTGGTGCATTCTTGTATATCTTGACAAATTACCACCACCAGAGATGCTGTAATAATACGATATTACAATGTGCTTTCTGCCTGTTGAAAGTTTCCTCTGTGGATTTTTAACTCAGGTGGATAGAGACGGAGGCTGCAGATGGTGGATATGACGTGGACATCAGCAACGTAACAGAAGATATAGGCGTGCTGGGCATTGCAGGACCAAACGCCCGCAAAGTTCTCCAGAAACTGACGGATGCGGATTTGAGTGATGCTGGATTCAAATTTCTGCACTGCAAGACAGTCAAGTTGGCTGGCATTCCTGTCCGGGCAATCAGGATCTCCTACACAGGTACTATACATGTTATGAAGTTAATGGAGACCCTCTGTGCTTTAAAATTATTTGTTGGTCTTATTAAAACAAATGAAAATATAATACTAGAGGAGCACTTGATTAAAATAAATTACTGAAGAAATACAAAAATTCACTTGAATGAGAGTGGATTTGGTGTATCTGTCATAAGCATTATATTCAGTAACTAATACTGAATAAAAGATCTTACACTTGACTGAGAATAGGTGAAAATACACCTATAGTGTATATCAACATGATTCCTTGGTCTTGTTTGCATTGAGCTGGAGGCAGTTCACATACAGTCTGCTGTAAACACCTCCGCCTTAAAAGACAAACAAGTTAAATCATTCAGAAATCATTCTATGGAGGCCCATTTCTGCCAGGAAAGGAAATCTTTGGAAGAAGTCAGCAACCGTTGTTATGGGCATTTTTCACTGTATTTTGAATGATTAAGAAAAAAATCGGCAGATTAATTGATGATGCAAATAATCGTTAGTTGCAGCCCTGTATTTTTTTTTTTTTATAAACTTGTCATCTATTTTCTTCTTCCCTTGATACATTTCACATTATTTTACTCAGATTATTATTTAACTTTTACTGATCAAATCGTCTTGTGAACTACCCCAACCACAAACATGCACTAAATCTTCTCCCATTCATTTCAATTGATGGCGGTGCAGCTACTATTGGTGTCACATGTTCTTCTTCAGTGCTGAGTGTATCTTAAGATACTGTATGGTGATAGTATATGCATGTGTGTTTAGGTGAGCTCGGCTGGGAGCTGTACATCGACCAGAAGAACATGGCAGCTGTGTACCAGGCCATGATGGAAGCAGGAAAAGACGAAGGCATTGACAATTTTGGCACCTATGCCATGTCCTCCCTCAGACTGGAAAAGGGCTTCAGGGGCTGGGGAGCTGAGGTATACACATAGACGCACATATAAGGGATATTTTACTAATTAACACATTATATCTCTCTTTGTTCAATCCGCACAAAAGCTGAAGTGTAAAATCTACAAAAACTTGTTAGGGTAGGAGTGCTTCCTGGACTCAAAATGAGTTTGTAAGAGGTGCTCTTTGGAAAAGGATATGTGTAGATACAAAAAAAGCAACAAAAAAACTCCAAGGCACCCTCTTTTAAACCATTAAAATGCCTTTATTGTCACGGCATGGTCAAGTTAGACCTTAAAAAAGAAAAACTGACGTGTTTTGGCACCAAGCCTTCGTCAGGGACTCAACAGATCTCATGAAACACCGGGGCCTTTTATAGTGGTGATCCACCAATAGGAATCTTCCACCTGCACATGGGGTTATGGCCTAGAGAGGGTGTAGACATCTCAAAAACATATACTTCAGCAGATGGCACCATTTTAACTTACAAAACTCATAAAAGCTAAATAAAAGGGCAATATAATATAGGCCTATGTTGTTTAGATGTCCTCACCCTCTCTAGGCCAGAGTTTTTGGTTTTTAAGGTCTAACTTGACCATGCCGAGACAATAAAGGCATTTTAATGGTTTTAAAGAGAGTGCCTTGGAGGGGTTTTTTGGGCTTTTTTGTATGCAAAATCTACAAGCTGGGATTCAGACTATTTCTTTGAAAAGCTTCCATGAAGTCACTGCACCCGACCAAGAAACTGGCACGTAACCCACAGTAGAATCACTACAGTGAGAGTGCAAACAAGATATAACATGTTAATTAGTGAGCTTTAAGACGTGCAGGTAGGCAGGTTTTCTTACCTTTTGGTCATAGCCTGGCTAGCTGTTTCCTCTTTATGTGAAGCTGAGCAAGGAGGAAAACATGTTGAACTATTCCTTTAAGTACTGTAGCACCGATCACGACTTTTTGCTGATGAGATCAGCTTGTCGATCTTTACAGATGAACTGTGACACCAATCCTCTGGAGGCTGGATTGGATTATTTCATCAAACTGAATAAGGTAACCCATCCATCATTCTTTTAAAATACATGAACAGTTTTTATTCAAGTTTCCATGGTTAATTTACTCTATACCTAGGAATGTCTTATGAATAAACACTGTTTGCTTCTGTGTTTGTCCAGCCTGCTGACTTTATTGGCAAAGCAGCCCTTCAAGAAATCAAGGCCAACGGCCTGAAGAGGAAGCTTTCCTACATCAGCGTGGATACGGATGATATTGACCCCGAAGGCAATGAGACAGTGTGGCACAACGGCAAGGTTAGCAACAGCAAAAATCCATATTAAAGTCGTCCTGTGATCATATCCATTTGTATTAATTTCTTGTGGTTATGCTTACTCAGCCGGTGTCCCTCGTGTTTCTCATCAGGTGGTCGGCAACACGACATCCGGAGCCTACAGCTACAGCAGCCAGCAGAGCCTGGCGTTCGCCTACCTGCCTCTGGAGCTGTGCTCTGTGGGCCAGAAGGTGGAGGTAGAGCTTCTGGGGAGGAAATACCCAGCCATGGTCATCCAGGAGCCCTTAGTCCTCACCGAGCCAACACGGACTCGGCTGCAGAAGAAGGCAAAGGGCAAAGCATAAGCACCCACTGTCCAGGATCAGTTCCTCACCAGCTAATGAAGGCACATTTTACTGTGATATATGAATGAGAGTATTATATAGAAAAAAAGCATGTGGTCCTTGTACTGAACTGTTTGTGTCTGAAATTAAGGGCAAAGGAGTCACATCATTTTACAATTTCCTCCTCCTGTCTTGTCTTTGATGTAGGAGGAAGTTAAAAACAGATTCAGCATAAGAGAGTGCTTATTGCATTTTATGAATGTGTTTTTAACCAGCACCAAAACAATAACTTGATGTTCTTGCACCACAACTTCTTACAGTGTTGGATGAGTAATTGACTTTTTGTAATTCCATGAATGGATGTTTACAGGTCAACAGTTGAACCGTTTTACGGCGAAGAATGCTTGATTCTTAAAATGACAACAGAGGGTAAAATGAAAAATGCCTTTTGTGTTTTTTGAAATTCAAAAAATGATTCATAGTCATAAGAGCAGTTTGAGACTGTGAGAAATGTAACAAAGTATATTAACACCAATAACCAAAAGAAACAGAATTTTCACAACCTGTACAAAGAGTGTTTTATAAATCTTTTTACTAATATGTAATTAAATTGGTTTACATGAATACCCTGATCTTGGGGGCAATGCACTCACTGTCTTGTATTAGGTGTTTGTATATCTTAACTCCTCTTTGTAATCCTATTCCACTTTTTCTCAGACTTTTCTCAGAGTCTTTCTCATTTTTACATTGTCTGAGTCATTAAAACCTCAAGGACCATAAATTACAGGACTGTCTGAAAAACGTCACAATGATGGATGAATCAAATCATGAATCAAATCCATCATGGCCACACAATATGGAGCCCCAAAGTGTTCAATATAATAAATTACGTTATATAAATAAATTATGTGAAATAAAAGTAATTTGTAGCAGGCCATTTTTAGAATTTTTTAGGACTTAAGTTTTACTTCATAACATACATCTTTATCTGAAGATGCACTTTTTCAAAAATCTGTTAAAATTGTTATTTCATAAAGACATAACACTTTTATTGTGACCTTTACATACACACCAGTAATAATACAATATTATGAAGTTTATTTAATAACAATCAGAGAGAATATCATGATAGAGAATATAATAGTTTTCTCTATCAATCTATTAATTTAAATTAATAAAATAAAATGTCAATAGTGAAAATATTTAAATTTTGTCTGATAAACAGTCAAAAACCCAAGTATGTGGAGCAGGCAGATGCATTTTTGCTTGAAAAATAATCAATCTTCAAAATAGTAGCACATAAATTTTCTGCCGATCGACTAATCACTTAATTGACTTAACGCTTCAGATCTAATCCCAATCATTCTAGGTATCAGCAGGTATATTTACTGTATTACACATTATGTGTTATACACACAGTTGTTACCCAACTGAGCTTCTCTACATTCATGTGATTTCCTGTTCCTTCCAGTCATCTGATTAGCTGCTCCAAGCCGGGCGCGTATTATTTGCGGAAGTTTTCAATTTTTGATACACGGAAGTGATAGCTAGACGTGGTGTATTTTGTTTATATATATTATTATATAAAGACAGTATATTCATGATCAAAACATGTTGTTAGGACAACCAATTAGCTAACCGCCATATTATTCATGTTTGTCTTCCTGTGTGTTCCTCCGCTAACCTCAACCTAATGGACTTTGTGACTAAGCTATTTTCACTAACGGGCTTCCGTTGAGTTCATCACAAAATAAAACTGAATATGGATAAAAGGCACTCGGCTAATTCGCTTATCATAGCTGTGCTCCTCGTAAGTATTCCTGTGGTTTTAGCGGCTCGGCAGCCTCACGTCGTGTTCATCCTGGCAGATGACTTTGGTTGGTATGATGTCGGCTACCACCGCTCCGAGATCAGCACACCAAACCTGGACAAACTGTCCGCCGGAGGAGTCCGCCTGGAGAACTACTATGTGCAGCCTCTGTGTACCCCCTCCAGAAACCAGCTCATGACTGGGAGATATCAGGTGAGATCCGGCTGCCTGTTCACAGTCCTGTACTTAAAATCAATTTTAAGATACTAGTCATTATTAGTTTCTTCTAAAATAAAAATATCAATGACTTTAACTCAAGTATAAATGTGAACAAGGCAGTGATGTAAAATGCTTAAAATGTAGAAATGCTCCCTGCAGGTCACAGCATCTATAGTTACTGGTGCAATACACAAATATCTTTTGTGCAACTGTTGCCTACATGACTCTGAATGACATGTAATCTATTTAATCTGTTATTTATTTTTTATGATAGTGCCTGATGATGACAAACTAACTGCAGAGCATTTGGGTTTGCACACTTTTTTTGTGTTCTGAAGAACCTTCCAGGGGAAACGAAATCTAATTTGGACACTGGTGGAAAGTAGAACAAGAGGACAAAGTCGCCTCATTTTAAGACGTTAGTTTGCATCACTTTCACCAGAGAGGCTGTTGGTTCCTCCTTTTACGAGTCTCACATCATGCTTTGTGCCATTTTCTACACAAGGCGTATTTATTTCCCAACGATATGTGTTTGTTTTGTCCTCCTCAGATCCACACAGGCATGCAGCACCAGATCATATGGCCCTGTCAGCCGTACTGTGTGCCTCTGGATGAGAAACTGCTGCCTCAGCTGATGAAGGAGGCGGGCTACGTCACGCACATGGTGGGCAAGTGGCACCTGGGCATGTACAAGAAGGACTGCCTGCCCACACACCGGGGCTTTGACTCATACTTTGGTATATTTCAATAAGAGCAAAGTCTTTGATGTACAGTTCCTAACATTACACATTTATATTTGGATGAATTCTTGTCTTCTGGCCACTGTGTGCTCCAGGCTACCTTACAGGCAGCGAGGATTATTACACTCACGTCCGCTGTACTCCCATCCCTACTCTGAACCTGACTCGCTGTGCGTTGGACCTGCGGGAAGGAGAGGCTGTTGCCACGGCATACAAAGGAGTCTATTCCACTGAGCTGCTCAGCCAGAGGGCCACCAGCATCATTGAGAAACATAGCTCTGACAAGGTGATACACACACACACACACACACACACACACACACACACACTTGTTATTGTTATTTTGCTTGAACAGGAAATTATGCAACGCATTTGAAGACAGACGTTGCGACTTTGTGTAACATTGTGTAAGAAAGTTGAGACGCTTTGGGTTGGTGGACGGCCGACCTACAAACCCAAAGCGTAAGTATTTGATGACCTGGGAATGAGACTCAACATCTGACACATTGCACCTTTAAAGCGAGATTATGCAACTTTTTAGAACAGCTATTATTCAGTATTTTTCTAATAAGAAAGTATCAAATGACAGTGAGAAAGGGGTCGCTTGTCATGATGAACCTACAGGGGATTATCACCTGAATCTCTATAAAAGCTCATCTTGGCTTTATGGAGCTCATTGTTTAGTCATCCGGCCACAACTTTACCATTCTCAGAAAAAGAAAAAGCTCTGAAAACCCACGGTAAACTACCTGCTCAGCACAAAACAGCAGACATGGTTAAAGACCAGCTGGTGAACATATTGGAGCATTTAGCAGCTAAAGTAAAATCAGCTAAAATCAGTGCAAGTTTAAAGAATAAGTAGCAAATTTCTCTTCCAAATGAAAAGTTTAATTCATCAATAAAGTCATGGTGGCTAATGTTAGCAAACTTTAGGTAGCTATTGCTCTAGAATGAACTTTTTCTGACTTGAAAACAAGCCGAAGAGACAATTAAGAGATGAAATCGGCAATCTGAGTCAGTAAGGTCAGTTCAAAAGCTGTAGCTATTAATAATTTGCATCACATAAAGATGTAACGCAATATTTTTGGCTTTGAGTGTGACCTAATACAAAAAAGCAGTGTCTATCTGCTGTTTGTCATGTTTCAGATGTGTATGAGTTCGTAGAAGTTTCATCCAAGAGACACAAATTAAATAAAATTTCTATTATTTCACAAAAAAGAAAATAGCAGAGGAAAGTCCTGAAAATGTATCTAAATTTGTGTAACAAAACGTTCCCATTAATTATCTCATGACTCCTTAAAATGTTATTTTTGGAGGGCCCCAATTCCTCCATTGGGAGCCACTGGACTAAACCCAAATGGATATAAAGAGGTTAAAATTAGCTCCACCTCAACTAGCGACAACAATAAAGTGCTGCTTACACATTGATGGATTAGTAACAATCTAGTATCATAGTATATCATTTACTCATGAGAATACTTGTGCACTTTAATTGAAGTAGGATTTTGAACAGAGGACTCTTGACACAGAGTATTTTTGGACTGTTGTAACGTTAACAACAGTAAGTCATAGAAATGAGTCCTCACATGTTGTTCTCTTTATCTGTCAGCCGCTCTTCCTCTATGTGGCGTTACAAGCAGTCCACTCACCGCTGCAGGCGCCAGAGCGCTACGTGGCCCCCTACAGTTTCATCAAAGACCACTCCCGCAGGTTGTATGCCGGCATGGTGTCAGCCATGGACGAGGCGGTGGGCAACATCACTCTGGCTTTGCAGCAGGGAGGACTTTGGGACAACACAGTCTTAGTATTCTCAACAGGTATGTCAATTTTGGCTGAAAGCCTGGAAAAACTATAGTTTTACTGTCATAGTCAGGATTTTGAACCCTGATCAATAATGATTGACTTTCTATCTTGTAAAGTTGAAACTGGTCGATGTGGATGATATACTACTCAATATGTTGTGTCGTATAGTGTGAGATGTCATGTGTACAAAGCAAAGAGGACATTCTGACCATAAGGTAGCATTAGAGGAAATAATAATAATTAATAGTTGATTAATAACTCTTTAAACTCTGTAATAGAAATGGTTCTCCAGTGACTACCTGGGTATTTTTGCTTATTATGATGTCATATTTAAGTATGTTCAAGTGATTCATATCCCTAAAATCTGAACAACCTAAGCAAAAAGATTATGTAAGTCAATGAACCGTAATTCGTAATTAAAGTGTAAAAACAAAAAGAATCTGATGTTTTTTCATCAATTTTTACCAAATAAAGACACAAAACATATTGATCCAAAATATTTCTAAATGAACACTCCCTAAGTTATTTTAACTATGGACATTGTTTAGTAATTGAGATATTCTTATGATTATGAACCGAGTGTGAAGGTGTTTTTATAGTTTCATCCCTACCACGTTTTGCACCGCACGTAACGTAATGCGTTAATGATGTCATTCAGAGCGGACGTGAGACGGAAGCTTTCTGTTGCAAAAAGAATGAACAACTTAACAAACAAAAAACTGTTACTGTACATAAAAATTTTATACGTTTTTTAAATTTAAAAAAAATCAATAGCGTGTTAGCATGTTTGCTAATTAGCATAAAACACAAAGTGCAGTTGAGGCTGAAGCATTGGAACAAATTTAAATTTTGACCTGATGATGGCGCTAGATGAAAAGTTAAGGGGTGACCAAAGAACGTGAATGTGTGCAACAAATGACTGGTTATCCACCAAACAAATGTCGAGACATTTCACTCTAAATGTCAACCTCATGGTGGGGCTAGAGAAAAAGACCAGAGGATCACTAAAAACATCAGGTTTCATCCTCTGAGGAACATGAATGTCTGTGCAATTTATTAGCATTAAATCACATACATGATGTGTTAAAAGTGACAAAATGAATCTTCTGTAGAATCTTGTGGCAAAGTTTTAAGATGTAATCAAATGCTGCTGAAGCATTTGATTACATCTTACTTCATTAGAATTAACTTATCTGATTTCATTGGAAGCCTACAATGAAAGAAGTTGTACACATAGACGGGATAATAAGATGAAATCTTCCGGGAATGCTAATGTATATTCCACAACTTTTATTTTATTTTTCTCTTTCGTAGTGTGCCAGAATTGGAATTAAATTGGTGACTGCTAAGTAAAGAGCAATTCCATTTTACGTCAGGAGATTCAAAAACTTTGTTTTCTCTGCACATCCAAGCCAGTTTTCCAGGGTTGAGGGGAGTTCAGGTAACAAACTGGTGATGGGTTTATTGAATTAAAGCATCAGAGAGTTAGATAACACATTTTATTACACAACATGGTCAAGAGGAAGGCGCATGGAACGGGTATTGTTGCATGCTTGGTGCTAGAGCTGCTTTTGTAATTCTCTGAATGTCCACTAGAGAGCAGTGTTTTGCTGTCTTTGCTTGAACTGGTGTTTTGTTTTGTGTCAGGGTCACTGGCAGGCAGACGTTGAGATGTACAGAGGGAAATCACGCTGAAGGAACACTTTAGTTGGCTCACTGACCGCTGGACTCTTATTGAAGCTTGAAAAGTATCCACATAGACTTGGCTATAAGGAACATAATGCGGCCAAGATGAAGGCATGCAGCATCATCTAAACATGTGCCTGCTGTGGAGTTTCCACATGTGGAACTTGTAATGAATTGCATCTGAAGTAGGTAACTCCTTCGAGAGGTTATTTTGGGGTGCTTTTAAGGGGTAATTAGAAGACAGGAACAATGCTGTGAAAGTAAAGTGTGAGGTTTTTCATGCCCGTGGTGGGCTGCGGTAGGTGGCCTGTTTTCATTGTTCTTCCATACATTTGGTTGTGGCTAGGACTCGGAAGGATTCAGGCAGCCATATGTTGGGCAGACACTGACTCTGCTGATCTGAAACTGACGTATAACTCGCTGCTTTTGATGCACTGATTATGTAATATCTACATTTGGCTCACTGTGATACTGTAATGTATAAACGCACAAACGCCACTTATCAATTAGATCCATCACTGGCTTTATTACTCATGTCTCCGGCTTACAGTTTAAAATTTTCTCATGTTCAAGCTGTTATCATTGACCCACATGTGTCAGGCTTAACGGGAAATCAATGAGCCCTAACCTTGAAATTCCTTTATGATGAAATTTTCTGCAAACTGACAGCCTCACTGGGACTTTACTGTAAGCAAGGAGGTGAAACTGGGGGAGCTGGGAGAGAGAGAATCGGCCAGTAGAGAGCCAGAGCAGCTTGAAAAGGCATTAAGGAGCAGACGGTCTTTTCCAGAGCAGTTCGGGAATTGGGACAGAATACTTCCTGGACTTGCATGACCCTCTGCTGCTGAAAGGATATGCCTGGATAAGTATGATGCCTGGATATTTATTGGTCAAGTGTGTTTATACTGGACAGACTTACTGGGAAGATGATGGTTGGTTGGATTGACTGTGTGTGTGTGTGTGTGTGTGTGTGTGTGTGTGTGTGTGTGTGTGTGTGTGTGTGTGTGTGTGTGTGTGTG
>JBBPCS010000101.1:0-21853 GCA_037974645.1 Hollardia meadi | reverse complement strand
TGTGTGTGTGTGTGTGTGTGTGTGTGTGTGTGTGTGTGTGTGTGTGTGTGTGTGTGTGTGTGTGTGTGTGTAATTGTTGGATATTTTGTAGGAGTTTTTGTCTAACAGGGGAGACAAATGGATGAGCATTGCTGTGTTGTTTTAAAGGAACAGTTCCCCCAAAAATAAAAAATTCAGTCATTATCTACTTACCCCCAATGCCAGTAGAAAGGCGGATGAAGTTTCTTCGTCCACAAAACATTTCTGGAGCCTCACAGCAAAACAGCGTTACATTGCCTGGTCGACTTTTCCTATTGTGTCACTTGCTCATCAAAGTTTCCACTTATCCAGTGAAATATCTTGACATCTATCAGATGGTTTGATACAAATCTTGTACAGATGCTAACATCATATTATAAATGCTCCTCAGCAGGTGAACCTTAATGACTTTTGATGATCTGACATTTTGTCTAGCGCCATGAGTTTGACATTTGTAGTTTTGAGTGAAATGTCTAAACAACCATTGGATGGATCATCATAAAATTTGATTCATGTTCTCCTCAGGATGAATAACGTTGGTGATCCTCCAACTTTCCAGCTCACATCATCATCAGGTCAACATTTTTTTATTGTCCAGTACTTTTGTTTCAAACTAAATACTTGCAAAACCAAATACATTCTAATCAGCCTCAGCTGTACTTTGTGTTTCATGCCACAAAGCAAATGTTATTTTTATATTACTATATTTGTTTGCCTGTAATCCAGCAGCAGGTTCATCTTCATAGGTACTTTCTGCCTGGAAAGACAAATGTTTGTGTAAAAACAATATTTCCACAGACGGCACCACACGGCTCTCCTCTCCTCTTCACTGGAATGATGTGAAAACTGTGGAATTATTGCATTCAAATGTTTGTTTTTACAACCCCATAGTCTCGTTCAGGATTCAGTACGCTGACACCTCCCCAGATCTTTATGCCTTTATATTTACTTGTCTATCTTTGTCTTTTTCTCCATGTGTCAGTACATTTTGTCCCTCTGGTTGTTGGACAGATAACGGAGGTCAGACGCTATACGGTGGCAGCAACTGGCCACTGCGAGGGAGGAAGTGGTCACTGTGGGAAGGAGGGATCCGGGGAGTTGGATTCGTTGCCAGCCCGCTACTGAAGCAACCCGGGACCATCAGCCACGAGCTTATCCACATCTCTGATTGGCTGCCAACTCTTGTTGGTTTGGCAGGAGGGAGAACCAACAGTACAAAGCCACTGGACGGGTTCAATGTGTGGAACACAATCAGGTGAGCTGGGATGTTGTACTGAGTTTACAGCGTGAGTGATACCAGCTCTTGAGTTTTGACAGCCTGCCCTGTCTTTGTGCCTCTTTCCGATCCTTCCCCTTTGTGCTCTCGCTCCAACTCCCTCTGCCTGTCTCCCTGACCAGCGTCTTTTTTCTTATAGGAGCCCCTGCTCCTTCAATAAGCCCTTTGTTACTGTGGCAATGGGAGCTCAAAGAGAAGGAAATTCCATCAGTCATTCTCACACAAATCTGTAGTCCTTCCATCCTTTTTTTTCACTTTTTCCCCTTATCCTCTCTCCTTCCTTAACTTTGCTTCTAAAGACCTATGAAAGCTTGCTACTGGATAAGCTAATTAGTTTAGCCACAAATCCATTTATGTTGTAACATATCCGAGATGTTTAATTCTTTTATATGTAATTTATTGAGTTATGTGTAGTTGATTTTTGTTTTACTTTGGAAAACTTTGCAAAGAAACTGTGATTTAATAAGTCACTGTTGGCAAAAAAACTAACTTTCCATGTTAGTTTGAGTAAAGGTCATCACACAAGCTGTCGCCGAGTCCTGTTTTACTGACACATTATATTTGTAAACTAAATGTGGACACAGTGAAGAAGGTGAAATTGAGGGCTACAGCAGAGCCCCAGCAGAAAATCAAGGCTTAGCCTGGACCGCAAACTACTACCCACAGCCTCCACTTGACTCGATTGGCTGACGCACGTCAGCTGACCGCTGGCTGCCGGTGTTGCCATGTGAGCAACACAACAACACAGGGCACAAACTGCCGATTTACAGTTTTTGTCTTGTTTTTAATTGTCTCTCCTGTTGCAGAAAACAGCAACTCGGCTGGGGAAAGTAAAAACCAAATGAAGACGCAGAACAGTAGGCAGGCAGGAGAGAGTGAGAGTTATTTTAGGTGTGTTATCAGACACTGTGGTCAGTGAGAGCAGTGTGTTTTCTCTGTGGTGTAGTGTGGTCAGAGCCTATGACTGCCTGGTGAACAACGGCCAGCTGCTTTAGATTTATAGATCCCAGTGGACTATACAGTGCGTGAGTCAGACATCGTTGTGTGTGTGTGGTGCTGGTTGTGTATTCATATGTTTAAGTTACACTGCTTTTTATCTTACAGCAAAGGCTTTGCCTCACCCAGATTGGAGGTGCTGCACAACATTGACCCTCTGTATAACGACATCGCTCCATGTAAGTCCACGTTTCACTGTACATAGAACACGCTTTTCCCATTTTATTCTGTCAATAGAATACGTATTAAGACCTAATACCTTGAGTCCCACACTGTGTTACTGTGTATGTATAGTATATGTGCGTATGCTCCCATTCAGACCTGTTAAAGAGAGAATTTTGACATAAATTTTGAAATACCATCACATGAAATACAAGTATTAGATGACAGCTGCAGAGATCCCATCATTTCACTGCAAAATGTTTTCATAGCAGAGAATTCTGCCAACGTGCTGAGAACATTTCACTTCTTCAACAACTTAATTTGCATCCAGTTTATTTTATAGCAATGCAGCTACGTGTGAAATATAGTTTAAAAATGTAGACAACAGCACATACTTGTGTTTGTATAAGTGTTTCACCTTAAAAGACATTCATAGTGTTGCACTCGTACAGAAGAAAAAGAAGAAGAAGAAAGAAAAAGATCAGACTTATAGCTGTTGTGTAGATGTGTCCCTGCTCCAGCACACCTGATTCAAATGAATGGCTTGTTATCATGGGGCTTGATGACGAGCTGATCATTTGAATCAGGTGTGTTGGAGCAGAGAACCATCTAACACGTGCAGGGCAGGGGGTCCCGAGCAAGATGGCTGATTAGGTACAAGATGTTCATAGTGCATCGCCCGGGGCTCGAACTCACGATCTTAGACACAGAGGGATCTCACTGAGATCTTGATTTCTCAACATGGCCACAAGTATCAAGGGCTTATTATTTGAGCTGGATGCCAGATGCCAGACATCGTAAATCCAATTATCTCAAGTCAAAGCAGACTGGGCCCTAAGAATAGCATGTTACATAACATTTGACTAAACTCAAATTAGCGTTTTAGAAATCCATGTTACGTTTATTATGAGTGTTTGAAATTTGTTTGAGTGTTTAAGAGTTTATGACTGAGAGTTTAACAGTGAGTCTGTTTGTGTCTGGATGGATTATGAGTTGATGTCCTTAAATTTGAAAGGTTACTTTATGAAATGTTCATGTTACTTTAATTTCATAATTATTTGTAGCCTGTAAAGTTAAGTTTTTATTAAGATTATCATAAATATTAGCCATCTCTTATAACAATGGAACTTCTTCCACTTGTGTACAAAGGTTATCTGAACTGTTAATGAAAATATTCTATTAATTATCTTTATTTTTTCTCACATTTTAGCTGTCTTCATGATTATTGTACCTCATAAAATGGTATTTATTATTTTCACCTGAGGAATGCTGATAGCACAAGGTTGAAATTCTAATGAGTCACTGTTAAACCAGTCAGCAGTGTTGAAATCTGAGATAGTTGACATCTGAGGGCAGGGTGTGTGTGTGTGTGCTTACAGTTTAAACTCTCTGATTGCAGGGAGGTTTCCCGGAAATGGGTCTCGTGACTGCCTGTTTTTTCTTGCTGTGAGACACAGTGGAATGGTCTCATTCTTGTCTAAACCACTTAATATTTGGTGGTCCCGGTCCTGGTCTGAGGCCACTATTTCTGACTTTGTGGAGGATGCTGTACCTTAGTTACACAACCAAAAATAGTAGAGGTATAGGAGGAGTACATTTTTGGACCAAAATGTTTCACAGATGTACCATAATGGGCACACAATGGATTGTCATGAAAATATATGGGGATCCTTTGATCCACCATAGGGGTATAGCATTCATCTCCTTGAAGTACAGTGCTTTTCTTCTCTTCTATCACATAGTAGAATCAGTACCTTATGTTACACCATAGTATAAGTTGGTAGCCTGGTAGAAGTTTTAAAAGGAGCCCATAACCTGAAACATCTGCCTTAAAAAGGCGTGTAACAATGGTGACCACCGCTGCTTTAACATGAAATGTAGAATATACTCTGCAACTCTAAAATAGTTAAAGTCACCTTCCATTAAAGAGATCTGTGTGCAGTTTTAGTATCACACACATTTAGTCGTGTTTTACCGGTGGGAAGCCAGTGAGGGATCACGTTCTTGTCGGTGCAGTACTGACTTATATACTGGTCTGTCAGAGGGATCTGGGCAAGATGGCATGAGTCTCTGCACAAGTTCCACGCTGGTGAAAACACTGGCAAGTGAATCCTCTTGACCCACAGTGGGAGTTAAATGGTGTTTGTCAGATGGTCAAACACCTTTTTTGTATGGACAAGTTCTAATTGAGATTATAATGATCCTTTGCGGGAACAAGGACTACAGAAGATTGAAAATTGGTCATTACATAAAAGACACATGTCACATGATATTAAACGTACCTATAAGTCCAATATTTACCCACATTTTAGCTCTGTTTTGGTCTCCAAAAATATCTGGCTCTTTAGCTGATAAATGCTCCATTATGTTCTGTTGCAGGTAGCACACAGCAGAAACAAGGTTGCTGAAAGATGCTAAAATGCTCCATAGAGCTGAAAGGAACTGCAGAGTCGGGTGATAACTCTCTGTGGGTTTTAGCAACCCTTTTTACACAGTCAAAATAGTGACAAATAAATAAATTGAATTAGTAGTAAACAAAGTAACCAAGGACTACTGGGAAAACCCTCAAATAGCATCTGTTTAAATAAGAAGGTCTATGTATAGTCCAGTCACTGATTTATAGCATTTTTGAGACATGACTGTTTGTTCAGGTTAAGCCAGTGGGGCTCAAATTATCCTCAAAGTTTACTGCTGGTCATTACCATCTAAATAATTTGGAAGAAAACAGGTCCCAGTTACGCACAACAATGGTACTTTACAAGCTTTCATGTTTTACGTTTGAATCTTAATCATCAGCCACCACAGTGACAAGCAGCTCCTCCTGATGCATTCCAGGCTGAGATTCCTCTTTCATTTCTTCTTTCTTCCCCTCTTCCCCATTAAATCGGCCTCTCTTTGAGACCCTGCCCTCTGTGTTTCTTCTCCTTTTCTTTCAGTCTTTCTTCAGGCTTCTTCTCTTGGTTTCTTTATCTCACGAAAGGGCTCTGTGTGAGAGGAGGGATCCCGACTAAATGGGTCACATAGGGGTCCCTGAACTTCTTGCTTGTCAAGAGAGAGAAACCCTGGACTTAGTCCAAGCCTTAATCACCCCTAAATTTTCTCTCCATACTTCTCTGCTCTCTGGGGGTCTCTACCTACCCACTGTTCCTCCCCTTCCGGTCCCTCCTTTTTCTTGAGCCCACTTGTGGATTCCTGCTGTGGATCCAGATGAGCAAGGCCTGCTTTGAGGCGCTCTTGTCCTGTGCTCATGCAAAGAATGAATGTAAGAAATGGAGAGTGTGTGTTGGGGTTTGAGGCCCCTCTCTTTAAAGAAGCACGATGGAAGAAGAGCTAGAGCACCCGAAAATAAATCTGACCCTGATGTTCGCAGAGCCCAAATAATTTTATCAGCCCACCAGTTTACATAACAGTAATAACATTTGAATGCCAGTTCCTTTATGAGGATATGAACTCTGCAAGTCTGTTATTTATGCAAATCTGCATTGAGCAACCCAGCTTAATTCATGTGAGAACAATTAAGATACCCACATGTCATTTGCGCAATTATCAGTGACGAATTCAGTGTCAACGCTTTTATCATGTGGTTGCAAAAATGCTGAGGTCGGAAATGTTTTAATTCTCCAGTCATGTCGCTGTGGTTGAAACAACTCCATAAAGTGAGCTGCAATGGGAATGTGGGATTTTGTCATTTGAGACAACCAGTTCATTTAAAAGAATATACAAACAAATAAAATATAAACAACACAACCATGGTAACTAGAGATGCATTAAAAAAACAACCAAAAAACAAAATCAGCAAATAAACATAATAAAACACATCATCATTTGATACTTAATACTGTATTCCATATATCCTCAACTAGGAAGGATGTTGGGGAGATTCTGGTAAGTGTTTTTTCAAGCCATTCACCTAGTTTTGCAATGACCTCTTTCCAAAAAGGAAAAACCAAAGAACTATCCCACAATGAGTGTAAGAAGATACCTGCCTCTACGTTACACTTCCAACACAAGTTGTTCTGTATCAGGCCTACTGGTGTGTAAATAATCTTATCTTGTGTAAATTTACCTCGGACATCAGATGGCTTCTCTGCATCAAGAGAGAAGGCTGCCACTGCGGTGTTTCCATATAAGATGGAGCAACCATGATTGGACCCTACCCGGTCTTTATCGATAATATCTGGTAAAATATTCTCAAGCCTCAGTGCCAGGACTTTAGTAACTTGACTAAACTGACAGGCCGAAAAGTATCTGGATGCAATGGATAATTTTTTGAGGAGCAGTGACATTAGAGCCTCATTAAATGTATTTGGAAGCTGCCTTTGTGAAATTGACTCTGAATAAACTTCAGTTAAAATAGGTGCCACGGTCTCTGTGTTTTTATAGTACTCCACTGGGGAACATGACATTTGAATGGGTGAGGATTTGTCCATATGCGAAGAATGTGAGGAAATAATTGTTTATGACGTTAGAATGCCAAAATTACTTGCATATATGTCTAATCAGGACCATATTGTCAGGGTCAACCACGGCATGAAGATGAGAATCATCTCAAGGCCAGGTCTCTATTTTTTGTGCTCTCCTCTGGGAGATATTTTCTGTAAGAACAGAAATGGCTCATGGCAGGAGGCTGCAGACATTTCTGGACACCATCAGAACAAGGATAAATTATTTACTTTTGCCTGATGAAACTGGTAAAATGATTCCAGTTGGTAATCGTTGCGATTGTTCCTCATCTGCTTACCGTTTTTAAATATGCCCAACTGCAGTAATGGCAAATTATTCATTGTGCTTGGCAAAAATGGAAGACTCGTGCTGAGCTGACCACAATACCACCATATTTGTTAAATTCCTCCAGCCCCAAAATTCTGTGTGTTTGAGGAAATTCATGCATACAGCAACTTCTGTTCTTAAAGGGAAAGATTGCTTTAAAGCAATTTTTGAACCATCCAATTCCTGCTGCGTCACTGTTGATATTACAGCACAAAAAGACGTCTTTCCTATTGGTGTATTTATTTTCACACCTTCACTTGATACTGGCTGTGATTCCCGGGTATGCGCTGGAATTTGGTGCCAGCCTACCTTCTTGTATAGTTTACATAGACGTCGACAGAGGGCTTTTTGTATCCAGTGGTAGCCTAATATCATCTTAATCAGCAGTTTCTAGTTTTTAAAAAAAATAGATGACCTCCATGATCAGCTCTGTCCTCCGCTCTCTGCAGGTCCTGGCATGCGGCATCAGTTAACGTTGGCTCAGGTGGTCAGCGGAGGCTCCAGGGCCAACTCTGGCTTCAATGTGTCCATTCACGCAGCCATCCGATCCTCAAACTGGAAGCTGCTAACTGGCTACCCAGGTCAGTATCTTCTGTCACCCATAATGACATGTTTAGTCTAAGTGGGAAGTGGAAAATCAAGCACACTTATGCACAGACACGCAATCACTTCTTATCTCTTTTAATCAGTGGTGGAAGAAGTACTCAGATCCTTGACTTAAAGATGCAACATTTCTGCATTAAAATGTTTAAAAACGACTAGACCTATGTTTTCTTTTTTGTTAATATGTTACTTACATTATCCCAAATGTTCAAACCCTGAGGAATCTGTAGTTTTATTCAAGGTAATGGTGCGTTTCATTTGGTCACCTGTTGCTATAACTTTGAGGAGAGAGTCAGAGAGTGAGGAAGGAAGTCGTGACTGTGACGTAAATAAAACGTTAAAACAGTACCTCGTCCTTGGAACATTTCTGCCTAAATCACGTCAGGTAAATTTTCTTTGGCAAAACAAAAACACTACTTCACTCCATTATCAAGCTACATCTTCTGTTTTCATTGTTTTAATTGGAAGACCCCTAGCGTGCATTTAAGAGTACCAATAAATTAATGTGAAAGTCCTGCATTCAAAATCGTAAGTCGTAATAATTAAGTAAAAGTACAGAGGTATTATCAGCAAACTGTACAAAAGTATCAAAAGAAAAAGTACTTGTTACTTAGAAAAATTGCCCTTTGACTGATAGAATATATGACATTATGACATCTAAACAGTATTTTACTGCAGAAGCTGCTTGAGCTGGACCTAGTTTCAACTATTTTATATACAGTTAGCTAGAGTAGACATTGGTTGCCCATCTAGGGGTTGGACTCCTTCCAAAGGGTCTCACAATAAATCCGAGGGGTCGTGAAGTGATTAATGGGGCAGGAAAGAAGAAGAAAAAAAAATAAGATACACAACCTATGTTTTTGGATTTTTCTGTAATCTTTGCTTTTTTGTTGAATATTGGATAATTCTACTAGTTTGTGTTTCAAACAGTTATTTAAATGAAATCAACTGAGAGGCCAAAAATGTTTGGAGCTGCTGATCTAATCTTTAGCAAACCATTTTATTGTATAAGCACAAAATATGAAATAAGTACAAAATATTTCCTTCTGAATTTATATAGAAATATAAAGTAGTATTAAAAGGAAATACTCAAATACCTCAAAATTGAGTACATACGTATCTTGAGTTACTTTCCACCACTGCTGCTAATGTTCTTCATCTAATTTTCCTCCAGGTTGTGACATTTGGTTCCCCCGGCCTGGCCACAACAGCTCTGAGTTGAGGCCCTCAGGGGTGGATCCACTGAAGCCTGTAATGCTGTTTGACATAGAAAAAGATCCAGAGGAGAGAAACGAAGTATCCGCTCAGTTCCCTACAGTTGTGGAGTATCTCCTCAATAGGCTGTACCACCACCAGAAAAGTGCTTTGCCAATAAAGTTCCCCGATAATGACCCCAAATGTGACCCAGGCCCCACTGGAGCCTGGGGACCCTGGGCTTAGATGGAACCGACACCGATGAAGCTTTGTTTACCGTGTTTACTGTGAATTACAGCTGGAATCTCTTTTGTTAAGAAGAATTAAGTTTTATAAATATTTTTTTACTCCACAATCAACTAAAAAAAAGCTCAGTCATTAATTGACTGACAGATGTTGGCTGTTATTGTTAATCTCTGTGTCTGAGCTCTGACATGCATCCAGAGGTAAAAGTCACTAAGTAAAGATGCACATGTTGCTGATTTGTAAAGACCATCTCCCTGCTGTTTCAGGCTGCTGTTGAGAAGCCATCAGCGGTAGGAACCTTTTTTCAGTTTACAGTAGATCCACTTTACGCTACCTGATCAGCAGCAAACAGCAGACACACACAATTATGAGACTAGCTGGTAACCATAGTGGAGCATTTAGCAGCTAACGAGCCAGATACGTCCCTTGAGAGTTGGTGGAGACCCACATCACCCTATTTTTAATTGTGATCTAGTAGTTGGTTGTATCTTCTAAGATATGTTCTTTATTTCAAAGATGTCTCCTTTCTGCCTGAAATGATCATGTTTGCTTGGGGTGAAACTGAACATTTGTAACCAGCTGCTGGATGGCAGGTTAAAAATAACATTTTGACTTTTATCCTAAGTTTTTTTCTGTCAGGAGCTATATGTGCCCAAATCACAGAGTAATGTACTAAGAGCTGAGGTCGCAGATGGAATTGGTGAAGACCAAAACTACAGCTAAAAGGAGGGCAAATATTTGACTTCCATTCATCAAGTGGCCAGGAACATAGCTCCATATGAATGCTAATGTTGCTCTGTATCTACTGGGTGTGTAAGTAGCATAACTGTTTGCTAACATGTTAGCCATGTCTTTATCAGGTGATAATAGGTCTGTTGTGTTTACACCTAAATGGCCAAAGAATACATTTTTCCAGGTTTAAAATAGGCTAGGTTTAAATTATCTGTGCTCTACTCCACTATTTGTAAGTGCCAGCTGTTTGAAGCTTAAAATGTGTAACCAATTTGATTTGTTCTGGAAAACAAAAATACATAATAAAGCGGCTAAAATGCTGTGAAACTGTAAAAAATGTGATTCTGGATGCAGTTCGTCTCAACTAATTACAAATGCCTTTTTATGTTACATGTTTCCCTTCAAGTTAATGAGTAGGTGCTAAATGGGTTAGCAGTGTATTTCTGTTTAGAGGTTGAAAATGTGAGGAATTTCTTGTGCACTTCAGGTATCCCTTATATTATGGCTTCAGCAACCGTTCCCATGTGCCAGTCTTTCTTGAACGTACTGTTCTCACGGAGGTGATTTAGATAGAGATATGGTGATATATCTTCTGGGTTGCTGTGGAAAACATGATTTTGTCCCACATATTTGATCAGTTAAAGTGACCACATGATAGAAATCAAAAGGGTAAAAATCAGATGCTTCCAAGGGGATAGTTTGCATATTTGGAATCTCTGTGAGAGAAACTAATTTTCTTAATACATACACCCTGTTTGACCTTTGACCCTTGGTGATTGACCTCCCATTGGCAGCAGCATGCAGACTACCACAGGAAACGCTCCCTGCAGAGAGTGAGCGGCTCTGTCCTAATGTGGACTGTGACCCTTAACCTGCAATGTGAATTGATTGGCAGCTGAGCAAGACAAACAATGCTGGTTACTGTGGAAAACACCAGAGCTGTAGAGTCATTTGACATTAGTTATGCCACTGACTCTTCTTTCCTTTATAAATGTCCTTTATTGTACAACATTCCAACGTCCAAACATTTAGCATGTTTGGACGTTGGAACTGGAAAATACGCTTATTTACTTTCTAACACAGTTATATTAGTTAGATACGACTGTCATATCCATATTGTCAATCTACAGCCAGGAGACCATTAGCATATCATAAAGAATGGAAACAGCTAACCTTGCTCTGTCTAAGATAAAACCAAATAAAATGTCCACCAGCACCTCGAACGCTCACTAATTAACGCGTATTTGTGTAATTTGTACAAAAAAGGAATTTTTTTTTGTTATTTAACAGACAGTCATGTTTCAAGTCTTTATGCTAAACTAAGCTAACATAGCTTCATATTTTAAGGACAGATAGGTGAGTGGTATTTATCTTTTTTATCTAACTCCTCAAAAAGCAAATTATTGTCAACTTATTCCTTTAAGGCTGTTTGGAAACTATGTAAACCTTCCTAGTTAACAATTATAATTAAGGCGCATTTTGACAAATCACTCCCAGCCAGGTCAACTTCCTACATTTTTCCAGAGCTTTCAACGGTATCACTTGGTCTTCATGGACAGATTGAGTTTGCTCAGTTGTCTTGGAGATGGATATGATGACATGTGATCTCGGTAGCCGTTAATTATTTCATCCATGACACTTACAGGACATCCTAACAGCCACAGAACAAACTCCATCCAAAAAGCTAGCAAGTAGAGTTGTTCTTTTTTCACGACTGTTTCCAAGGCGAGGAGTTATCTTTGATGCTTAATTAATGAGTGTCTTTTGAGATTTTAGGTCGTTTCACTCAATAATTTATGTAGTAACAGTCCACTCCATATGGCATGCCCAAGGCAACTGTGATGCCCCTCACATGTTAAAATTTTAAAAACCTAAGCTGCGTTTTCTGTAAATTATTTGTATATTTCCCTGCTTTTGCACAGTAAGTTGTTCCTAATATTGCATGTGAAGTGAATGTGCTTCAAAATATACCACTACAAACCAAAGTGGCTGTTAAATGGAATTTAAACTGGGATTTTCATAATGGGTGACTACCAGAATACCACATGATTATTTTACGTTTTCGGAGTAAGCGCCTCTGACATTGCTGAGGCTATAAATTTGTCACTCGCTTGTTCTGTTAGTTTACTCTACAATCACAACTATGCATTTCAGTGTGATGGGATAGTTTATTTAATTAGATGTGTTGCCAGCGCTTACCATTCATCTAAAACCCATGTCTGAGTCTCTCAGCTCGGCTGCAGACCACTTTTGCACTTCTCCTACCCTGTTTGTGGTGAGCTCCCCCTCCTGACAAGTTATTGCACCACCCCCCCCCCCCCCTTGTCATTATGAGCAGCCAACCTCAGCCGTGCCACAACTCGTCTCCTCCTCATACTTCTCAAAGTGGTTATGGTGTGTCTTTCACACTTAATCCTTGCACTTTGACTCGGCCCTGTGAAGTCTGCCTCACAGAGTGACAAACACACTCCAGCTCTGATTT
Source organism: Hollardia meadi (assembly GCA_037974645.1). Classification (NCBI taxonomy): domain Eukaryota; kingdom Metazoa; phylum Chordata; class Actinopteri; order Tetraodontiformes; family Triacanthodidae; genus Hollardia; species Hollardia meadi. The sequence goes on along the minus strand of JBBPCS010000101.1, from coordinate 9,374 downwards.
GCCTCTGCTGCGTCAACACTGTGATTCGCCGGCTCTGACGTCGCCATGACCCTTTTTACGTTTTGTTTATTCAGCTGTGACAGAGTTGTGTGTGCCATCAGCCAGTGTGATGCCCCTGAAAGACATCATAGCTGGTGTGAGGCTCAGAGGTTTTTAGATGGAGAGCACATATGAAACACACACACACACAAAAAAAATGGCTGCCACCCTTGATGCCCCAACACAAGGAGACATTGAAGGTCTCACAGTGAAGTGGGACTGGAATTCCAAACAAGATTGTGTCTGTGCTGCCTGCCTGAGAAAACAGATTAAAATCATACTGACCAGTGCAGCCAGGAATGTGTTGAACCTTGAGCCTCGAAGGGGGGAAATCCGACAGCTCATCACACCTAACAAAAAAAATAAAAAATCCCTAGCAGACCCTCACAGGGTAGACAGACCACCACAGTGCAGGAACTGATACAAGGAGGCATTATTAAATCGGACCCTTACATTGTTACGTTAATAACAAAATAATGTAGCTTGTTTTTTGTTTCTGTTCCACTCATATAACAAAAGAGGCAACTTATTTCACTTATTCACAAAGCATATAATCACTTTTAAGAGTAATGACAGACAGAAAAGCTTTAGAAGATAAGAGCTCAGTTCCTCTCTGGCCTGATAAAGAGCCATTCATTGGAATCAGGTGTGTTGGAGCAGATAAACATCTAAAGCATGCAGCACAGGACGTCCCCTGGACCAGGACTGACAAACACTGGATTAGAGACACATGATTTCAAAGAACTTATTTACTTACTTATAAAGAACTATTTAATAAGTTTGAAATTATTAAGGTCTGGGCCACCATGTCCTATTAGTCATAACCATCTGTGAAGCCACCTCATAATTCCTGCCAGCTCAAAGCACCTCTTTGTGTATAGCTCAACATCATCACAATGTGGTGTTGGTGGCAAAGGTTGTGAGACCAGACCTGGATGATCCAGAATGAAAATCAGGCATTGTGCTGTGTCACTTAGACAGGACTTCAGGATAATTTTGGTCCAGATAGTTCTGCTGATGGATCCTCCTCTATTTCTCATTGGCTTTATCCTCTTCCTTTTATCATCTTCCTCCTCAAAATGCCCCGGTCCTGACTCACAGCTGTGCAGCAGCCACAATTTCTACTGTTACCCTGTATTAGTAATTTTAAAGAACTTTAAGGTATTATTTTATGTATTCCCTAACCTCTCCTCCTCTTCTACCAACAGTACATCAAAAAATCAATTCATGCAGGATTTTGAGCCAGTGAGTCTGTTCAGATCTCAGACACAGAAGCCAACCTTTAAGTTCAAACTGTATTATATATTATATATTATTATTATAATATATTAAATGTGTAATATTGTGCTTTCTATCGACTGTCAAACTGAAAGTCAGTTTGAGTCACAGTGATCCCAGGAACTGGACGGATAACATTAGGGTTGTTATTATTGACAGTAACAGCAGAGTTGTTTAGCCAGAAACTCCCAGACCCAGTCATGAGACTTCCCTTGTGTTTTCAATCTATTCAAGTCTCATTTGACTGAGAGGAGCGCAAATAAGAGGGCAGCGAGGTCCTGGCACCAGTTGTTCCCTTCTTAGTCACAACAATCTCAAAATAGTCCATTCATACTTGTTCACTATCGTGCAAAGCATACATGAACATACAAAAGTTTTTGTATTGCAGCCCGCTTGTTCTTCACATGGACCCACTGCACATCCTCACGTTGTCTTCTAAGAACAGGCGCCATACTGATCTGGCAACAAGAGAAGACTGGGAATGGGAGATGATGCATTCATAGACACATGTCTGGAAGTAATGCTCAGTTCTGTGCAGCGTGTTGGACCTGAATAGATGGAGCCTTCAGAATGTGAGCAATCCGCGTTGACTGGTGTTAGCTTTGAGTCTTTGGCTCAGCTGTTAGCCTCCCACTGAAGGTTAAGGCACAGATTTAGAGAGAATGTGATATGTAGACTACCCAAATGTTCATATAATACTGTGTGAAAAGCTTGTCTTTACAGAGTGAGTGGTAATCCGAGATGCTGAGACAACAACTGTTTTGCAGACATGAGACAATGAGACAATCATCAATTACAGCCCGTAAGGCTTCAACTAACAATTATTATCGATTAATCTGCTGATTCCTTTCTTGATTCATTGATTTATCGTTTAGTTTATAAAAGAAATAATGTGTAAAATGCTCCTCTCTTAAAGTCCTGACGGTGAGACTATCATGAAAACAAAGGAAAGCAGGAATTCCTCATTGCTGAGAAAGTGAAACCAGAAAAGGTTTGACTGTTTAGGTGGAAAAGTGACTAATTGATTAATTTATTGACAAAATAGTTGCCGTTTGAAAAATTTGGACTCCATATTCTCGAACAAGAAAATGTGTCTTTGTATCCATAATATATCATTTGAATTATTTTACAAACTGCTGGGTAGATAAGTTGTCAATTAAATGTAGTGGACTAAAAGTATAGTATTTTGAAAAGGAAAAGGAAATGTTCAGGTTTTCATATTCGGTACAAATAACTCTTAATTGTGCTTATGTACTTGAATGTCGCTTCTTTCCTTTGAGGACGGATCGTAGTGAATAGTGAATCTGTAAGGAGAGTCACTGCTCTCTACTTCAACATGCAAGACTTTTTAAATGAAAGTGTTTCATGTCTGCATGGAAGCTGTTCAGCGATCACTTTAACTTGAGAAATAATGATTTTATGCAGCTTTTGATTTCTTTATCTCATCCACAAATTTCACAGCCTCCAACAACACATCAGTGGCCATTTACATATATATTAAATCAAATATCTATCAGATCTTTTACTTAAATGTAGCGACACCATTTAAAACTCTTACTCTCTTTACTTAGGCATATAATTATCATCCAAAAATGTACTTAAAGTATAAAAGTACTCACTGCAGCCAAAATGACCTATCTTATCATTTGCAGTAACATTGAAGATAGATTTCGAGTTGTAGCTGGCTGTAGTTACTTGAAGTTTTTCTACTGTTGGATGGTTGAATTTACTGTACAATGATGCTTTGTACTTTACATGTATATGTGATATTGTGCTATATAAATAAAATTGACTTGCTTATTATTGGTTTTTAAAATCTTCAACTTGTAAAGTAACTATAACAACAGTGCAGTGGAGTAAAAAGTACAATATTTCCCTCTGAAATGTGTTGGAATGTAAGTATAATGTATCACAATTACTAAGTACAAGTAATAAGAATTGTACTTAAGTACAGTATTTGAGTAAAAGTGCTTTCCAACACGGGTTTTTCATGTTTGCATGGGAACCATTCAAATATCCCACAGTTATATGTGAACAATATTGGTGTTCTGCAGCTTTCACTCAGCACAGCAGTGGTCACGCACAGAGTATTTGATCACCTCTTGTGACATCAAATAAATAATAATGAACAGTCATGAGTCCAGTTTGAGCAGCAGTGATTGGCGGATGGGGGAGGAAGCTAACGGGGCAGTCACTCCCATCCCAACGGTAGTCTGTCTGGGCAGGGGAGGACGGAGCCGAGCCATTCATTTTTCTGTGGTTCCGGAGCAAACGTGGAGGATGAAGAGCAGACACTGAGGGGAAAAAAAATTAAAGCCAGGATCGAGTCTAACCTGCACAAACCTCAGAGAAGACACGAGAAGATCCTCCAGCTTCAGAAACGTCGCTTCAAAGTCGCGCAGCCAGCAGTTTAACATGTAAGTAGCTGCGCTCGAAGAGAAAATCCTTTTTTTTTTTTTTAAAACACTACCTTTATCCAACAACAATAGTAGATATTATTCGTCTGTGAAACAAGCCTTCGTTGGAAACTCTTGGCCACAGATATTGTGACTTTCACCCCAAGTTTTTCCACATTTCTAGCTGTGGTATATTTTTTTTTATTGTGAAGAGAAAACTCGTGGCAAGAAAGCCGAGCAGACTGATGCTTTGCCAGGCAATGCAGCACAGTGTGAGCCCTTAATGTGGTCCAGTGGCTCTCATCAGCGCGTTTTCCATTTTATTGCAGTTTTAATTCACAAACATGTGCCCTTTTTCGTCTTTAGTAAAACGTGTGTGACTCAAGTTGTTGTCAAAAAACCCCAAAATATTCAGTTTACTATAATGTTGAGACGAGGAAACGCAGAAAGTTTTCACGTTTGAGGAGCTTAAACAAGACAATGTTTGGACTCAAAAATGACTAAATGAAATATATTTCGTTGTCTAATAGTAGCTACAAAGAAAGACAATAAAACCTAATAATTATAAAGCTGGAACTGTATTTAACAACTCGTTGCCTCAGCTCTTCATACAACCACGTTTTATTTTCCATGAAAGCCCTTCCGAAAGCATCATTAACCCCCAAACACCTGATCCTGGCAGTTTTTTTTGTTGTTGTGTGTGTCAGTGGACATATAGAAGGTTTAAGGTTGCCCTGCTATTGTAACTTCAAGAGAAAGTCTGTCATTTCTCTTGACAAAGTGCGACACAGATTCTTGTTTCTGTGTTTCAACATTAAACCTGAGACCAGGTCCCTCCTGCAAACTAGTGTCTGTGTGTGAAAGACAAAGAGCTCCTGGGGGCAGAAATCTTTTTTTTTTTTTTTTTTAAGTCTTTGGACCAAAATGAAACCAAGATCAGGAACATAGTCATGTATTTTGCTTAAGGAAAGTCCTACTTTGGTTTTTCTTCGAGTGTTTCTGAACAAGCAGTGGTCTTTTTTTTCACGTGTGATGCTCCTCATTGCACTGTTGTTCCTGTTGTTGTCACTAATTTGTTGTGGTAGGAATGATCAGAGCCGTTTTCCACGTGGAATTAACTCTCTCTGCTAACACTATAAATGTCAGTTTTGTTTTGTTTTATTGTAAATTGAGTATGCTAAATTCTTGTAGTTTTATTATCTACTTTATTACCAGCAACAAAGTTGCAACAGTGCAGCCACCATGTGGTCTCGGTCACATTCTGTAATTAGCTTGAGCCACGTCTATGTAATTTCTCTTTAGGGTCATGCAACTGAGCCTTAGATGTTTAATGATGCTCCGGTCATCACTGAATGAGTGACTAGCATCAAAGATGGTGGTTGGTTGGATTGGTCAGTGGTTTGAGCTTATGTGCCAGTGCATGTGGTCCCTCAGGGCTCCGTGTTTGGCCCATTAAAAAAGCATGGGGTTCATTCATTACGACCCTGAAGAACGCTCCTTTCCTCTGTTTAGGCCACAAGAAAAGCAAAAATACATGCATTTCTCTCTCCTTGGTAGGACAGCTGCGCAGATGCTTAGGAAAACTTCTGTTTTTTTCCCCTCTCCTTTACTCAACAGAATGGTAAACCAGCCTCCTTTTGCCTGGTGCAGATGATGCATTTGGTGATACTTTTAATGCATGTTACTTAAAATACAGTTAAATTTGAACTGGTTACCCATTCATGCAGACCACATTATCTTCATCCAGGATTCTGGCTGCAGTATATAGGATTGGTCAGTCTATTTCTCCTGGAATGAGTAGTGTTCTGCAGAGGATTTGACCTATGTCTTCTCCACGCATCTGAATCCTAAATAAACACTTGCTATTATGCATCTATGAGTTTATAAGTGTGCGCTTGAAACCAAATCCAGGATTGTAGTGTCACCATGACCAGAGTGTGTAAAATCGGCTAAATGAACGGCTGCTCCTGGGTCAGAGGTTAAACCAGATGACTCCGGCAGGCTGGACTAACATCTGGAATACAGTTTGTTACAGCAAAGCCCTGCTGTGGATATCTTCTAGTGTAGATGGCCCTGATAACGAGGCTGGTTTATTTGCATCGTATTTCCTCAGACTTCTGTAACTGAGCTGCACTTGTACATGGAGTTACACCATTCTCTTTCCCAGCAACATCTGTTTTTGACAGTCAGTGCTTTCTTTGGTCATTATTTCACCTTACAGTATTCTTTAGGTTTTCAATGAGTGTGGTCAATAAAACTTTAAACAGGAGCATCCAGGAAGTGCTCTAATGAAACCAACACATCCCAGAGGTTATTTTAATATGTGTCTTGTTACCCGAAAGATTGTTTATTTGGCTATAAAATTGACGTAATGCAATGAAGACAGTCTTAAAATTCAGACAAATCTAAACTAGGTCACATTACGTTATATGGTTTTCCATTCCAAGCTTTTAAACAGAGTATTTCTGAGTGAATTGAAAGCAGCCGTGTGTCGGAGTTTGTTTCTTTTTTATAGTGAGATGGGCTGTTTCCCCGGTGCTGGAAAAGTCTGTGTCAAAGTCTGCACAAACAGATGAAGAGGAAGGCATCTGAGAGGCTTCGTTCACGGAGATTCTCCACAGCAGTCTGTCTTATGGCTGTCACTTTTAAAAAATAAATCATGTTTAAACTTATTTGGACTAATTTAATACACTTGGTGCAATTTGAATGTAATCTATGAAGCCAGCCATATCCTAAACTGCATTATAGACCAGATGGTGATTCGTTTATTTGTGTTGCCTCCGCTGACTCACTTCAGTGGTAAGTTCATGTTAATGTTTACAAAGTCAACAAACAGCCTCACCTTAGTCCACACTTTTTTTTAATCCAAAATGCTTCTACACATTACTTCTCACAAGTTTTGGTGCTGTGATTAACCGTTCAACATGACTCTGGCTAGTTTTCTCAATTCTCCGTTAGCAAAGAAAACAATAACATTGTTAGCCGATAGGCAAACAAGGCACCCAGTGGGCTGGCTAGACATTTACAAACATGCCTCACAAGACATTGCTACTTTCAAAGAGTTGTTCAAATTTTGTATAAAATGACAGCCCAAGTAGGGATTTGCATTGAAATCAATGTTGCAATTAATTGTAGTATTTCCGTTGGTAATTAAACAGTATCTATAAATGTGTCTGTGCACAAGAGCCTCTGTTCTCACAGTGGACAGTTTATTCACTTTTTGAGCAATCAGAGCTTCTGTTCTGCAGTATATGAAGTGATCCCACACAGTGAACTGTGACTAGTTGTGTAGGTGATTTGCAGGTGGCAGACTGTATGAAGGAATTCATTTATCGAACATACCCACATGACTGAAGGTCAATTTGGGACGCTGGTTTCGGTAACTTCTCGATAAATTGCTTCTCCTCTTCATTTGCCTTAATTTTGTAACCCGTCAAAGCGTAAAAACAGCAAACCATGTTGTGTCTATGTGAACGGTGACAGTGTCCAGCATCCTTTATGCGATGACCGTTCCCATGTGTCTTCCTGTTCTGTTGTTCCTCTTAAACTACCGCTTTATCTCTCCCAACCCTTCATGCACTTCTGAATGATACTTGACGAAACTTTCTTAACTCTAACATGTCTCTCCCCTTCATACTACGCTGTGGGGCAGTCATGCACACTGATTAGATTAAGCAGCATGGAGCTAATCACCCTTCTCTCTCCTCTCCCCTGCTATTCTTTGCTCCCTTGGTCACTCTTTTTTTGTCTCCGACTCTCCCCATGCTTGGGGCCTCCCGGTGGCTCCTGTGGTTGAGCCTCTCCTGGGGGTACATCTGCCTCCAGCAGCTCTACAGCCTGCTGTTTACTGGGAGATCAGCAGGGTGGGGTCCTCACAATAACAAAGGCCTCACCCTAAACTTGTCCCCTCTGTCATTTGGAGTCTGACTGTAGGCTTGTGTGGAGCATACCCTCCCCAAGGAAGTGAATGGCTTGTGGAGGGCGGTGAGGGGGCCAGGATCCTCCTGTCGGTTGAAATGAGGAGAAAGAATCCGCAGTGGGTTTTGTTCCTTTTGTGGTGAGCTGGGGGTCAGTCTCAGGGGAATGCACGGCAGACGGGCGGTGGGTTTCGCAGCTGCATGGCCCCCAGCACTTTATCTACTCCCAACTGCAGGCTCATTAAACTCTGCCGCTTGTGTTCAACATTCACTTCAGTTTATGTCTCTTAGTCAGCATTGTGTCTCTTGTTTTCTTGTCTTTTTTCACCAGCTGGTGTTGTATCAGACATGTTTGAATATTAAGCTGGAACTGGAGTCACTCAGGGACTCAGACTCACGGCTGTATGCTAATAGTAAAAGGTTATGACCTACCACAATAGGCAGTCTGTGTGTAATGTGCGATAAGGCAGTATCGTATGTTCAGTTTGGCTTAGGTCATGGAAAAGGCTTTAAGCCAAGATTGTCCTTTGTGTTTGTGTCACCACTGAAAGTCATAATGTGCTTTCATGTTCCAGCTGGTTTGTATTAGAGAAAGAAAACAATAACTACAAAGAGACAGTCTATGAATATATTACCTATTACAACAAGGGTTGCAACCTAATTATTGTTTAAAAAAAAAAAATCAAATTGTTGATTTTTAAATGGTCAAATAAATAGTGTGATAAGTTGGGAAGTACATTTCACATCACAAGTCACAATGCCTCAGTGGGCTTTACAATCAGTACAGAGTACAGAGGAAAAACTACCCAAAAAACCCTTTTAACAGGGAAAACAGAGGAGGAATCCCTCTCCCAGAACAGACAGACAGTGCATTAGATGTCGTGTGTCCAGAATAGACCATCAAAATCATAGAATATAAAGATTACAATGACAACATTTCTAGTATATGTAGATTATGAAATAAATGTGAAAAAGGAGGATCCAGGAGGACGACTGAGCAGCCTGATGTGTCACCAAGGGTTAACAACCTCCTCTCACCATGGTGAGGACAGGCCATACAAAGATTAGCAAGGAGGCGGGATGTATACACATTTCAATGACAGAAACCATAGATTTATTGTAGAACACATGAGCAATGGTCCATAGTGAGCCCCCATTGTATGTTAATGTATGTTAATTATGAAGCAGTAACCTTAGCTGAACAGCTAGCACCTCAAAATCTCACTAATTAACATCTAAATCCACAGAGTAAAAACTTAAACACGTGGTTCTACACAATGTTATGTACTGAAATTACTTGGTGGCAGAGGCTAACTGTTTCCTTCTACTTTCATCTTTATGCTATGCTCAGCTAATTGCCCGCTTGTTTATATTTCAGTCCCTCCAGGATTTCGCTGGCTTTTTTGGAATTGTTTTGGCCTAAAATGCCTGATTTCGCGGCAGCTTTTCTAAAAAATTGCAATGCCTGTTGCAATGTTTTTAGGCATTTGTTACAATGAAATTGCGGGAGGAAGTGAAAATTGCACGACAAAAAAGTTGCGATTTAAAAATTATTTTTTATTTTTTATAATTCATTGAAAATAAAAGGCAACTTATTTCACGGAGAATAAAATGGCACTCTGTTCTGAGTGTTCTAAGTAACCTGTCCAGAAAGGCTCAGGATTACTAAAATTCTAACAAAATATGCTTTATTTGTAAATGAAGAAGTGCACCTGGGGGTATTCCACAAAGAAGCAAAATCTTT
>JBBPCS010000100.1:168951-179108 GCA_037974645.1 Hollardia meadi | reverse complement strand
TTAACATTTAATTGGCCGTGTTCACTGGGAGCTCCCAGTCGGGCGGAGTCAGCTAGTTGGACATCTAGCTGCATGACAGGGGGCGTAACGCACATACAGTGCTAACGCTATGGATTACTAAAATGTCCCTTCCTACTTTTTTCATTATTTCAACTATAAAAAATGTTTGTCACAACACCCTGTATCCATCTCATCCACATTTACTGACATTTCTGTGGCCACTTTTCTCTGGTCGTCTGGTCTGGTGTCAGGCTAGCTTGTAGGGGGTGCTAGCAGGTCTTCACACGGTCAGTCAGGCATTGGTTTTGATCTACAGCAAACTAATCTTAAAGTTACTTCTCCTGGTTTAGCCATTTTTTTGCAGGAGGTAAATTTTCTGCTGCTCAGACCAGCAGGTTCACACTCCCAAGACAGCAGGAGCAAAACAATGGACCGGAGTCGGGACACATGACTCTACAAGTCTATCAGGACTTTTAGAAGCAAAGCTGAATGTCTTCCCACTGACATGCCTCTCTGTTTCTTTAGGTACAGTTGCTGTGTTCAAACTGAATCAGCCTGCAGGACCCTGCTGAGACTCTGTTCACACACAGCCTCCATCAGCCCACTGCAGCTGTGTGAAGAGTAGAACTGGGTTTGGGTTTATTCATCAGAAACCTTCTCAAGGCCGCTAAATGTCAAAGCTAAGATTAATGTAAACCAGCCAAAACAAGTCTCTCTGTAAGAATTCAGTATAAAATGTTTTAAAGGGTTTGGAGAAATAATCTGCAGACATGTTCTTATTTATTCAGATAAAGCAGTATGAAGGCCTTTGCGTGTGCGTGTGTGTGTGTCTGGGGTTCAGTCCAGGAATGTGCTGCCGGCCTGCTTATGAAAGCAGAGCAGGAACACTCTGATCAGTTTGTACAGCTTGTTATTGTTGTAGCGTTGTGATGTTAGCACGGATGCTACAGTTAGCATCTGCTAACCACACTCACGCTGAGATACAGAGCAGGTCGACCCCACAAAACAAAAAGTAAAGCATCAGGTTACACTGAATGTTAAAGAAGTAGTCCACATACAATAAGGCTGTGTGTGATAGCATAATGACTGACAGCACTGATAAGAATTGAGATAAAAATAAACTGATTCATGCGCTTCATCATGATAATTTAACCATCTTTAAATTTACAATAAATGTATGTAATTTACATTACATACATTTATTTTGTGAACTACTCTACAATAAAACTACAGTACAAAGTAAATATGTTTCAAATGTACAAATCACTAACATTATAAAAGAGCTGCAGACACCAAATGACCATGAATTATAAATGTCTGTTCCACTGTCAGAATGACAGAATGAGAAGAAGAAGAGGGGGGAGGAGGAGGAGGAGGAAGAGAAGAAGAAGAGGGGGGAGGAGAAGGAGGAGGAGGAGGAAGAGAAGAAGAGGGAGAAGGAGGAGGAGAAGGAGGAGAAGAAGAGGGAGAAGAAGGAGGAGGAGAAGGAGGAGAAGGAGGAGAAGAAGAAGGAGGAGGAGAAGGAGAAGAAGGAGAAGGAGAAGAAGAAGAGGGAGAAGGAGGAGGAGAAGAAGAGGGAGAAGGAGGAGGAGAAAGAGGAGGAGATGGAGAAGGAGGAGGAGAAGAAGAAGAGGGAGAAGGAGAAGGAGGAGGAGGAGAAGAAGAAGGAGAAGGAGAAGAATCCTGACAGACAGAGAGAGGAGGAGGAAGCTGAACACCTCCTGTGTTTCTCAGCTGTTGAGTCATGACAGGGCAGAGTGTGTGTGTGTGTGTGTGTGTGTGTGTGTGTGTGTGTGTGTGTGTGTGTGTGTGTGTGTGTGTCTCTTACCTGTGTGTGCGGTATGTGCTGGCGGAAGTTCATGGGGTTCTTCTGTTTGAGCTGCTGCTGGCGGATCAGCGTCAGCAGGGCCTTGTTCTGGCTCTGGGTGTTGGGGGGCTGCGGCGGTCCAGGCCCCGCCTCAAAGTGCGACAGAGGTTTGGTGTTGTTGTAGTTCAGCATGGTGGCCGAGGCCTGAGCCCCTGGCGCCGGCGGGTGGCTGAGGGGAGGTCCTGATGTCGGATGGCCCAGCATGTTGTGGTGTCCGGTGGGCCCGGGCATGTAGCTGCCGGCCCCCGCCTTCGGAGACGCTTTGTTGGGCTGACCGGGCATCAGCAGCTGCTTCTGGGCGTTAGAGTTAAAGTCCTGTGGGTACAGGGAGGGGCTCGTTGGCTTGTCCATACCAAACGCACCCCCTAGTGGGCTCTGAGAGGTGTTGGCCATCTGGGTCCAAGCTGGGGGGTGGGCATGGGGCCCCTGGTTGTGGAACTTGGCCCCCGGCTGTGTCTGTTTGTGCTGCATCTGGCCGTGGAGGTGCTGGGCTCTCTGCTGCTGGGCAGCCAGCTGCTGGAGCTGCTGGGCGGGGGACAGGTCTTTGGGTACCGGGGGGCCTGGAGGGAGAAGGTGGTTGGGGGGAGGCTGAAGCTGCCTGGGGGGAGGAGCTGGCTGGGATGGGGGCAGAGCTGGGGAAGATGCAGAGGACGAGGCAACGGGGGAGCTGGTGGGGTGAGGAGGAGGCCCGGAGGAGGTGGACCTGACATGGGGGGAGCCGGTGCGAGAGTCCTGCTCGAAGGCTACCGAGGCCGGGGAGAACTCCGACTTAACGCTGACCAGATCTGGAGGGAGCAGACCCTGGGACGACTGCCCTCCCCCACCTCCTCCTGCTGCTCCTCCTCCCACCGCCCCAGCACCACCTGGAGTCGGTACCAGCTCCAGGGGGTCTTTGCGATCCTCAAAGCCATCATTGAGAATGTCCTGGATGTCCTCGTAGGCCACAGAACAGTTCAGCTCCTCCATCAGCTCCGTCCACTCCTGCTCGTTCAGGTTGAGGTCGGGGAACAGGCTGTTGTTTCCTCCCCCTGACGGCGGCATGATGGGCAGGATGTCATCCGGCTCCTGCTTCATCTCCTTCCGATGGAAGTCTGAACCCGACTCCCTGCCGCCGTCCGCCGACACGGCGCCCGGTCCGTGGGTTCCATTAGCGTTCAGCGCGTCGCTGATGCCCAGCTTGGAGTCCAGCGGGGAGCCGTTGGTGGTGCCGTTGTCCAGACAGGCCTTCTTGTTGGGGGGGAAACCATCGCTGAAACCGTTGACCTGATCTCTGCCCAGCGGAGAACCAGCGCTCTCCAACTTCCTCTTTACCGTCTCCTGCAGCTGGAGGAACAAACAGAACCAGGATTAATATTCAAACCCCAACTCTGCTGAAGTGTCTCTGAGCAACAAACTGAGTCATCCTACAGTTTCAAATAGTCCATAAACATAACACCAGGTTATTAAACAGAAAATTCACAAACATTAATGATTAATTTAAATATTTATAGTTTCTACCTGATATTTTCAGAAATTAACACTTTCCTTGCAAACAGAGTTTTCTCTGTAACAAAATCTCAATTGGCTGCAGGGCTGTCACGATGTCAGATTTTCACTTCATGATTAAAAATGTAAAGAAAAAAAAATCATCAGTCAAATTCACCAATAACTTTGTTGTGTTTTGTCTCTTTTGGCAAATAAATTCAAGTGTAGGGAGGTGAGCAATCACGTTATGTGTAATTTTATATCAGTATACAGTAATCGTTCAGTAAATTCAATGAATAAATTATTTTAAATGACTCTACCGTACTTCATTGCATTTGATTATCTTCTTTTATATGGATCTTCTGTTCAATTAACTGCCTCACACTAAAGTTAAAAACAAAGGAATCAAAACAGTAAAGAGATGTAATACCGCCACCAACAGTCACTCTCACGTCATGTTACACTTCCTGCTGCACAAATCACGTCATCTTGTGATGCAGCTGGATTCATGAGATCACACAAGAATTCATAAAATCACAGGGTTCCGCGAGGATCCGGCCCTGATGTGCTACACAGTCTCCCCCGAATTCATAGCAGAGACACTGGGACCAAATCTCTACCGCTGGACATCAAGATCGTCAAAAGTATCTCAGTATTAATACTTTAAAAGAATATGATATACGTATTTGATCAAAAGTACCAAAACTGTAAAAAAATAAAACAGATCTCCAATCAGATTTTCAACACAAGGTGCACAGATATTAACATTATTACAAATGTGCTGGTATGTTTCAAGTCACAAAAAAACATTTTTCTTTTTTCCTTTTTGCTGTTGTATCAAAAAAGCTAACGAGTATCAATTTTTATACTAGTGTTGTATTGAAATTCTAAATTCTGGCATTGTGACAACTTTAGCGGTCATGTCTCCCATTGTATCGCCCTAATAACAGTTTCTCAGAGCCCCGAGTGTTGCCTTCAGTGTCTTGTTTTTTATCAGACCAACAGTCAAAAGATATTCAGTTCAGAATAATAATAAACAGAAAACCAATGGATGATTTGGCATTTCTGCTTAAAAAGATGACTTCTGATCAAGCGATTATCAAAATAGATCCTGATTAATCTGATCATTTTAGTTCTAATCCGGTTGTATTTCACCATGTCTTCATTTAGATATTTGCCTCATGAAATGGGGTTATTTTGGAGCGCTGAGTAACAAAGCCAGCTGTCGGATTATGACACAATTTCTATTTCAGGGTCTGCAGGAGCGGTTTTCCAGCTGCAGGGGGCACTGCAGCTGAACGGACAGAGTTTGGAAGCTGGCTGGCTTCTGAGCCGCTGCCCTTAATAGAATCAGCTGCAGGCAGGCTTACATAAGGCAGCTAACAAAGAGCTTCCTCACAGCAGTCAGCAGATCACATCTGTCCACTGAGCAGGCAGCACGAGCCATCAGAACTGAGGGAACATTCAGAACCGCATCAGCTGATCCTCACACGGTCTCACATTCTCCACACCTGCAGTCTCCATGGAGACGACTGAACAGGTGAATCCAGGTGAAGCCCTCTCTGGTGTCCAACAGATGGAAACAAACTGTTTTTATTCATGACTCCCATCAACGCCGGAGCTTAGAAACACTGGATTACACTGTTTTTGCTGTATGTGGTTTACACAACACAGTCACTATTAGCAGCATGTTTGTGCCGCTATTTCAATTAATGTACATGTTTGAATTATATCAATATAAAAAAATGTTTTGTGGCTTCTAAACCATCTAATCTGCTGACATTGAATCATGTTAGCAGCTCTGTGAGGCTGTACAGAGACACAGCACTGCTAAATGCTAACAAAAATGCTTTTTAAAGATGATGATTTTAAAGATGGCCACTTCCTCCCACTGTACAAAAATGAAGCCAAAATATCTTGGATACGAGCGCTGCCATCTTGTTCTGGTCATGTCATTTGGAGCCGGAGTCTGTGCAGTAGTGATCGGGGGGTGGAGCCACGGTATCGAGTTCCCGCCCATACACCCACCCGACTCAGTAGTTTTGGCTTAACTTTTGGGGAGCTCTCATGTCGTCCTTCTTTATATACAGTCAATGCTAACATCCCCATGCTAACATGCTCACAATGACAAAGCTAACAGGCTAGTGCCTGGCAGGTATGTTTTTTTTATTCAGCGTTTTTCAGTGTTGCATGGTTCAAACAGCTTTTTAAGAGTAAAATTCAACCACCTTCAACGTTCCTAAACCAAAAATTTCCTAACTATCGAAGCCTTTATCTAAATTGTGAAAAATTAAGTTTTTAGAATTGGTTTTACCCACAACAATCAACATTTATTGTCACTTTGTTTATTTTAACCCGGCGTTAACGTTAACTCTTATTGTATGTTTCGATCATGATTATTTAATGATATTTTGATGCAAATTTCAGCGCCAGGATACAACAAACAAATATGACGATGGGATCGTTTCATTCAAGATTTTTAACCTCTACAAGTGATTGTGTTGATGAAACACCAGATTATCTTCAAAGCTAAGCATTTTTCAAGGAGTAAAGTCAAATTCTAACATATTCCTGACCTTGAAAACATAACAGTTCAACTTTAGCATTTTCCAAACTTTTTATTTTTTGTGTGAACGCTGCGTTTGACCGTAAACTAAACGTCTTTGGGTTTCGGACCGATGGTTCTGAAAACATCACCATGAACTCTGGGAACTTTTGACGGGCATTCCTCACTGCTGACATTTGATAAACCGCATGTTTAATCAATTAACAGAAAATAAGTTGTGACCTTCATGTAAATAAAGATGCCTGGAAACAAAGAGCGAGGGTGGGAAGAGATGGACAGAGACAGAACAGTAGTCTGCCCTGAGGAAAAGGAAACTCATGACTCATTTAACTTCAAACCTGAAATACTGGTCTGACTCCTCCTCCTCCTCGTTACCATGGCTACAGAGCTTTTGGAGGGGTACAACAAAACATCTACTGGGGGTGGGAGGACTTACAAAGCCACTGCACAATGAGAACATCAGTGTCATTCTGGGTATTTGAGTCCCTAGAGACAGCTTCACCTGTCAGGTAGGACTGGACTGTCGTCTGTGTTTACCGATGTTGTAACGTTGTTCATACAGTCACGTTGGTGACTCACTGGTTGGATTCATGACATCACAGATGTATCAACATCAGAAAATAATTTCTAAACCAACTGAGAAGATGTTTTAGGATGGAAATCAGCGCAGCAGCAGCGGTTTAATATTCAGTTCTGAAAGATTCACAGTCAAACTGTCTTTGCATGTTTTAAAATTCAGAGCGACAGAAGATAAAATGACACGACGGTCCTCTTGAACACACTAACAGCCAAAGTGAGTCTGTTCAGAAGATACTGAGAGCTTTTGTTATGGCTAAAACCACCAAGTCTGCATATTTTACACTACAATCAAACAGTCCAATAAATAAAGACTTCTAAATATCTTCACTCTGGAACTTTTGGCTCCCGCTTTGCCACAAAAATCCAAAATATCTGGTGTGTTTACATCAGCTCATCATGATAGCATGTTTTCAGCATGAATATTTTTGTTTCACTTGTGTTTGTCCTCGTGTAAACCTCCAGAAGCAGACCGATGTGTCAGCAGGATATTATTATTTTTAAGTTGCTTGTTTGTCAGTAAATATCTCACATTGGTTCATTTCTTTGTCACAACTCTTTAATAACCAAATTTGAGCTCATCATAAAAATGTGTAAAAAGTGGATATGCTCCAACATATTGGCTGATAAAATCCTCACGATGGATCATAACTATATTTATATCATGATATTGACATGTCACGGTACAGTTAATTTTAATGTACAATCAATTTAGAAATAATAATGTACAAAATAACCAGAGAGGAATGTCTATTTTAAGATAATCCTGTAAAAAAAGAATAATAATAGTCAAAGTACTTTATATTGTCATTATGGACTCTGCTCATTTGTTTGTAATATTGCCTACAATAATGAACAAACCCTGAGATGTTAAAACTATTTGAACAGCAAAATATCTGATGAAGTAAACCGTCTCAAATTTCCCTCCACTATATTAGTTTGAGATTATTTTATTACTCTTTATGTCAAAAACCACAAAACATCTGCATCACAAATATTACATATTATGGACAGCAGTTCTGCATAATTTGCAAATAATTCTCGACCAGCCACCTTCATTAAATCATTGAGTGAACCTTCTGATAAATCTTTCTTCATGTTAGCACTGAAGTCTGTTGTGACCCTCATTGATCATTTCAGTCTGTATTTATGAGCGATTGCTCATTTGCTGTTGCAGTAAAGACTTTCAGGAGGTTTCACTCATTTCCTGTTATTCCTTCTGGCAGATGACACAGCTGAAGTCACATGAGCGTCAATGAATGTGATGTGTGATTCTGCAGATATTTTCTTATGGACGGGTCCAAAAAGTGTGGAAGTGATAATCCTCGACATCCGCACCACTCCTCCAACATGCCGGGTCTATCGATGTCAGATGTTTTTCATTTGTTTTTAATTAAAGGATAAGAAGAAAAGATGTTTTCACATGTTTTCCTACTGCTGACTGGTTATTTTATTATTTCATTGTTTTCTCACCTTTTTCCTTTTTGTGGTAGTTGTGACTTTCTTTACCAGTATTGACCTTTAAACGCTCTTATTAGCCAGGCTAGAGTAATGTGTTTATTTATCTTTAGTACAGCTTTTTGACCTCCAGTTAGTAACATCACTACTGAGAGCAGCCCATCACAGCTTTGCAGAGGTGATTTAGCCCCGCCTCCTCCAGCAGAGAGAGGTGTTTCCTGTGTCAGTATTCAGGGCCGACACACGCACAAAAAGAGTGATGAGTCAGCTGTGAGGGGGCGGTGGGGGGGTTTCTGTTCAGACTGAGTCACCTCTCAGGACTCCACTCAGTGTTAGTCAGTGTGTCTGTGCGGAGAGCAGATTCACACTGAGGCCACATCCATTTTAAAACAAAAACCATCTCCGTTTCAGATCTAATCTCTGTCCATACCAACACGTATGAAAACACACATCACCTGACCGCTCACGTACACTGGGCATGCACATAGAAACAGAAAGCAAATCAGTTCAAACTGAACCAGCAGCGTTTACAAATGTCTCTGTTTTAGGGGCTCTGAAACGTCACAGTAGTGTGGACGCTCGGCTTAAACGTAGATATCCTGTGTTTTAAAAAGAAAACGTTCCAACGTGGATGTTGCCTGAGAAACAAACAGTGCGACTGCTGAGATCAGTTAGTTTTAATACTTTAATACACACAAACCAACACATAACAGCTTCAGTGCTCCTTTTCATGGATCCTCCGAGGCTTCATCAACAGACTCCTTTTATTTTGTTGTTGTGTTAAACTGCTGACATGCTTCACTAAAACTTCCTCTGGGACAGTTACTCTTAAACCTCGGTTTCACTGCATGGTACTGCTCAGCTCAGCTTTTCTCAGCTTTCTCTTCCACTGCAGACAGAAACCCCTCAATGTAGGCGGGATGCTGATTTTCAGTGACGCTGCGTGAAACAGTGGTGAAATCATCGTCACCGCGACACAAACACAGGAACCGTGGAGGATATGAAAGGAGTGGTGATCTTGATTCTCTGAAAAGGTTGAAGGCAGCTCAACAAATGTCTGCTGGAAAGAAGAAGAGATTTTGCAGACGTGCAAGAGACGATTCTCTGATGATCAGAGGTCTGCAGTGTTTTCACTTCAACTTTCAGTGTCAGCTCAGCTCACTTGACGCTTCAACCAAAGTGATACCGAAAAGTAACAGGTACCACGGAAAACCAAACCAGAACAGTTCCAAGGGAGTCGAGTCGAGCCGTACCACGCAGTGGAAATGAAGCTTTGCAGGACAACAATATCTCCCCAATGGAAACTAAGACATCTGAAAAACCACTAAACCCTCCTCAGTGGCCATCAGATTCTCTTAAAGGACACAAAAACCTCCTCAATAGACCCGAGACCCTCTGTAAAGACCACTAAAAACTCCTCAGTGACTGCTAGAACCTCTTAAAGACCCACAGACACTCCTCCATGGACATGAGAACCCCCTGAAGGAGAGCACCTCCTTAATAACATGTTAATATCTAAAGGATTTATATCATCATCTTTCCATCCAGGCTAAAACGAGACATTTCCCAAACGGCCTTTAAACACCATGTTGGTGTTTCAGAGTGTACGGAGCTCAGTCGGCTTTTCTAACACGATGACATTAACCAGTCCGGTGAGGGTCGGACGTCGTGTGCAGAGCTGCTGTCATTCTCTTGATTCTGTCTGACGACGGTGTGATAGTAATTAAAACATATGAAAAACGACAGCAGCTTGAGAACGACTGCAGATTAATGTGACAGTGTGTATGAGTCACGATTAAATCAACAGAAACAGAACATGGAAATGAGAACAACTGTATGGTGAGTTAAAACAGTGAGTGACCGCAGAGAGGAGGAGGAGACTGAACGAGGTTCTGCAGAGTAACACATGTTCTCTGTGGCTGCACACTTAAGATGTTTTCCTGTGAATGAGTATTTTTGTGACCATGAAATAATGATTTGGTCAGCTGTCTCACTCCTCACCAGATGTTAGCAGTGATACGGTTTGTTGTCAAGGGAAAAGAGGATGAGGGCGATTTTTAAGGTCGCCATTTTTAAGGTCAGGTGGAAACATTGCATAGACACAAATCATTTTCTCATGAAAACAGCATTTTCAAATCCGGATGGCCTAATGTACACTCACCGGCCACTTTATTAGGTAGACCTTGCTAGTACCGGGTTGGACCCCCTTTTGCCTTCAGAACTGCC
>JBBPCS010000100.1:143107-163207 GCA_037974645.1 Hollardia meadi | reverse complement strand
AGTTTTCTTTTTTTATGTCTTATTATTTTTGAATATGTGTAATACTTATATAAAACACAAGTAAAATGATGGTGGCCTTCTTTTGCATGGTTTCATATTAACATATTGTCAGTAACCTGCTTTGGCCAGATACTAAATATTTGAATGATCACAAAAAAACTGCAGTAAAGTCTGTTTTTTGTTTATCTACTTTTTATGCTTCAAATTATTTAAAATTGTCTGTGAAACCATTACTCTTTGTATCAAATAACATCTAATGTACATAAATAATTACCAAAGCACTGATTTGAAGAAATAAAAAGACACACATACACAGCTGAGCTTTCATTACTCATGAGTTTTACAAAATTCATGTAATAAAACCTTTTGCAGATGTTTTCATGCATTTTCTGAATGAAATATGATATGAATAAATGGTTTTAACATCTAATATCTGATTCACAGATGACTCTCTTTGGAATTAAACCCCTTAGATACAGTAAATCTGACTTAATTTCCATTATATAAAAACTTCATGACTTTAAAATATACTGGACAGGCAGCATTTTTCATGTGGCTGCAAGCCCTCATGTCCCATCGTAACCTCTCTATCGCCACACATCCTGAGGGATCCTGGGACGTCCACCAGTGCACTCGCACTCCTCTTTGTGATGCAGAACAGCGTCGCTCTGAGTCTGTCCTTTGGTCTGACAAGTGGGGCAGCAGGCGGTGTGTCCATCCTGTCTGCAGCCGGGACAGGACAGAACCAGCTGACAGCAGAACTGGGTGGAACAGAGCTCGTACTGATCCCAGGGACAGTGACAGTACCTGCAGTCTGGACACAATTATTTACAACTGAATGTTAGTGTTCATTAATGTTTCCTGATACTGTTAACAATCTCTTCATGTTATTCAACATGCTAATACAGGCCTTTGTGTGCACACTAACCTGAGATGATGTCATCGTTGGAGGAGATGGCGTAGCGTTCATCAAACACAAAAAGTTTCCCTCGATAGAAACCCTCTGGGAAACGCTCCAGATACTTGTGGATTCCACCTTTCAGCTGGTAAACCTCTTTACACACATCCTACAGGCAGGGTGATCAATAAGTATTTTCACAATCTGTCTTTAGTGCTAAATATTTGAACTAAAAAATGATGCTTTTTGACTAAATGACTAATGACTAAATAGATTTCCCTTGTGAGTTACTGAGTGACATGCCAGCTGTTTCACATTTAATAAAGAGTCCATTCTTTAGTTTACATGCAATCACATCAACTTACTTTCGAGCGGAGGTAGGCAGAGCCGCGCTCACAGCGGATCCCTCCCGTGCAGTACATTAAGACCTTCTTGTCTCTGAACAGTTCGAGGTTCTGGTCGACGTAGTCCGGGAAGTAGCTGAACTTACGGATGTTTGGGGCCAGACAACGAGTAAACTGCCCCTGGAAGGGAAGAAAAAAAAAATCACTGTTCAGAATGACAAACATTGAAATGTGGCATATGCAGTAAAATAAACAAAGGATCAGATTTAATATAAAAATGGTTTTAATATTATTATGGAGAGCCTGCACAATTTATTGTTTTTGGAGGAAAACCGATACATTACTTACAATTTTACTCTCATAAAAATTGCGGCAGTCCAAGAGGATGGTGTCACTGCACAAATCCCCTTGAGCCATTAGGGCCTCGACTTCTTTATGAAACTCCTCTGGCTCCAAATGAACTCCTAAGAGGCAGGGGAAAAAGAAAACAACTTTTATTATGACATTAAAATCAAACCACATTCCAAGCAGTAAGAGCATAAAAACACCTTTACAATTCTACCAATATACGCTGATGAAAAATATTACAAACTGGAAATAACAGAGCTATAGGCATGAGCATCGCTGGTAGCAGCGGAAGGATTTTATTGTACTTTCACAATAGTATTATTGTTGTTCACACAAGCTCTACCTGCCAGTTGGTAGGAAATAACATCAGGATCCACTCCCATTGGTACGATTTCCTTATAGACTCCGACCCTCAGGTCTGTAAAACACTCTGCACCACCATCACTTGTCTGAACACAGACACACACTTCATTTACATACAACAGGCACAAGTAACGTAAAACTAGGACCACTAATTCATTTATTATAGTACAATTATCTAGTATTATGACAATTATTTCTGGGAAAAATACCCATGAATTATGTGATGTATATCTAACATATAAAAGGTGTTTTTGTGTATTCTATTAACGTGAGTGTTTCTTTTTATCTGACCTTAAAATCCACCTTATCCATCTTAAAGAGTGGATGTGAACACATCGCATCGATGTAAATGTCAGTGGCCATTTTGGTGCCACCAACTGTTCCATTGATGCCCTCAGTCGCCACCCTCACCTGAAGAAGATCATCAGGATTTATTTTAAGGGGACAGTTCAATTGAATTAAATGTTCCTTAATTTTCTACAATTATGGAAACATGTTTCTGCAGTCTCCCAGTTGGAGGCTGGATAAGAGAATTTATTCACCTTGCCAGTTAAGTGAAGCTTCTCACACAAAGCTTTCTGCCAAGCACAGATGACATGTGGATCTTCCAGGTGACAGTAGTGATAATAGAGGAGAACTCTGCCTAGACCCCTGAAAACAAGAAGCAGATTGAGAGACATCAGTGCCTATTTAAAAAAATTAAAATCAATATTTTGTAAATGGAATTTGTTAGTAAAATTTTAAGATGGATTGTCACTTGAAAACAGGTCAAAGACATGCACAGGGTGACAAATGAACCCAGACAGGAGAATGACAATTTCATCCAAAAACAACCACTACTTTTGAAGTTGCTCCTCAGAGATGTGACCAGTCTCAGGTGTCCATGCAGAAATATCCACCGGCCCTGCCTCATGCTCGATCGGCTGCTGTGTTTCAGGTTCTTCTTCCAGCTGGCTTAACAAACGCTCATATGTGGCCTGTGTGAGCTGCTGTATTTCAGTATCATGAGTCCTGGCCACATGTTTGTGAATGGCAGCGTGTTCCTTGAAGGTCTGCCCGCAGCAGCACCAAGATGTGCTTCCTTCCTCCTGACTGCCGTCCCTCTTGGATGCTACAAAGGCAGCAAATGACTGTGAGAAGAAAACGCATGAAATACTTTTAACGTTGCAAAGTCAACTCTTGTTTAAAATACAAAATATACAGTTAAATGTGTTTAAACAGCAGAAATTGCACAGATTACATCATGGTTCCCAACATTTGTTGCGTGTGCTCCTTATTAGAAAGCCCTGTCTGCTTTTGACCCCTCCTTCAATGTCTTCTATGAGTTGGAAGCAGTTCAATTGAAAAGTGATGTTCCCTTCTCTTTGTCTATAACTTGAGTGAACCTTGGGGGGGGGGTCCAGACTCCCAGCTTGGGAAGCACTGAACTTAGCCTTAGAAATAAACTAAAGGCTACAGTGTAGGTCATCAAGTTTTGTAATATAGCTCCACTCATGCAGAATTTTTGACAACAAAAAAATTACAAACAATCCCTTAAATTTTAGTTTTAAGGATTTTTGACAGAGATGCATACTGAGTGGGACATTTTACAGTTGAAAAACAAACTTGTCAGCACGACCTGGTGCACAAATCATTTTAACACTTTTAATCTTGTGTTGCATAATGACAATTAAGCTTCTTGAATCTAATAC
Source organism: Hollardia meadi (assembly GCA_037974645.1). Taxonomy (NCBI): domain Eukaryota; kingdom Metazoa; phylum Chordata; class Actinopteri; order Tetraodontiformes; family Triacanthodidae; genus Hollardia; species Hollardia meadi. The sequence goes on along the minus strand of JBBPCS010000100.1, from coordinate 159,563 downwards.
ACCACTGTTTCTAAATGACCTCAAACATATCTTCGGTAAATAATAATAACTGACTCCTGTATATGAAATTTTAAATTATACCTCAAAGCTTGCTTATTTTACTGTTCCTCACAGTACAACATCATACAAGATGTACAGCGTTTACTGTCTCTCACCTTTCTCCTGCAGAAGCTGTAGTACCTCCTTTGTGAGGCAGAGAGTTGTTTCTCCTGTTTTAGTTCATTAGATGTCGAAGTGCCAAGATCCCAATCCCCGAACCAAGGTGTGTTGTCTGCTGCCATTTTTAAACAGCTTTAAAAAAAATATTCCCAACTAGTTAGCTAGGAAAAACTCTTTAGCTAAGATACAAGACTTGTTAAAATTTAGAAAGAGCTAATTCCGCTTTGCAGTCTGAACAAGTAGGAGTAATGCATCGTCGGGGCATTTAATGCTGACCTAGCGTTGGCAAGCATTAAATTTAAAGTCTTAAACATGACAATATACACATTTAACATATCGAACTATCACCAAACGTGTAGTAGATATATCCAGCAGTGAACGTCGGACGAAAAAAAAACGGCACACCTTCCGGTTGACCTCTGACTGCCCCGGATGTGCCTCACTTGAATGAGACCGCTATTATTTTTCTGCACTGGTAACGGCCAGACTGAAAGATCTAGAAGCTTGTTTAGTCGACTTATTATTTAGTTTCATACTCATTTTGTCGTCAAACTATAGCCGGTGAAAATGTCCAGGAGACGACACAGCGACGAGAATGACGGTAAGTGGACGCTACGTGTGTAATTCATTCGTTGGGCGAACGAGTGGTAGCTAGCTAATTTTAGCGTGTTTTTGATAATCTTATGCTTGGTGCTTTCACGCATGCTGTTGATAGATTATTTTACGAGGCCAGGCCTTAGTCGTGTTATTCTTGTCCAAAAATTGCAAAACATTCGATAGCCGATAATAAGTTATGTCGTAATCATGGTTTGAAAGTGATCACATTGCGCAAGCTGTCCAAGAAGCGTAGGAATTAACCGGTACGCGTTTTCCGTTAGCTGCAGGGTTAGCTAGTGGTTATGGGGGCGGTAACCACTTAATGTGAATAATACCAATGAGTGAGTGAAACTTGTATAAAATATATTGATGCTTATTTCATCCTCATGAGGTTAGTTGTGATCCACTGACGTAGCGCTGATTAAAAGTTTACTCATTGATGAGCATTTAAAGGGAAATCGACCCTAAAACAGAATTCACATTGTGTCCTTCAAAGTGCAAAAATTTAAAAAGTTAACGTTATCTGTGATTCTGAGATAATGTTTGATTCCATGGGTTGTTAAGACACATTCAGACATTATATCTCAAATTTGAAACGGAAAGAGTTCTCCAGGCTATTCAAGTTAAACGGGTTCCCCAGCAATTTGAAGTACTTATTATAGACAGATTTAAAGAAGGTATTGTCAAACTCAATGCAAAAGAGGTAGAGATGTCCTGACTAGTATGGGGCAAGCTCCAAAAACGTATTAATAATGTAGAGTTAATAGATAACCAGTCTATGGTAAGCTCCTCATATATAAATTTGGTGAAGGGCCCTCATAAGGAGTGGCTGTTTCAAAGTCATATCAATAAACTAGGCTGTATACTATTATACAAATGGCATGTGTCGTCTCTTCTAGGGTTGATTTTCCAATCTTGGCTGCCCCCGAGTTATTCTCTTAGTTAATGTTTCTTGTTCCACTCACTCTGTGATTTGTTACTCGTTTACCCTTCCAGGAGGACAGGCCCACAAAAGGCGGAGAACATCGGAGCCCATTGAAATTGAAGACCGCCTGGAGTCGCTAATATGTCGTGTTGGGGAGAAGGTAAAGAGTCAACTCCGGCGTGTGAACTCTCATCCAAATGGCACACTGCTTTACCTCTGTCACCATTAAAACAGAAAATATGCCAATTGCAAATGCTTAATTTGTCTTTACAGAGTACATCTTCCCTTGAGAGTAACTTGGAGGGTCTCGCAGGCGTGTTGGAGGCTGACCTTCCAAACTACAAAAACAAAATCCTGCGCATTTTATGTGCTGTGTAAGTTCATACCAATTCTCAACCTTCTACTGTTGAAACGATCCTTGTTTGTGTTGTCATTTTTCACCGAGTCGTCTTTTCTTGGCAGCGCCCGCCTCCTACCTGAGAAGCTGACCGTGTATACGACTTTAGTTGGCCTCCTGAATGCCAGGAACTACAACTTCGGGGGCGAGTTTGTGGAGGCCATGATCAGACAACTCAAGGAGACATTGAAAAACAACTTGTACAATGAAGCTGTTTACTTGGTAAGCTGACTTTTTTACAAGCACTTACAATGATGCTTACGTTTTTCTTTAACACTATCCTTTTTGTTGTAGGTGCGTTTTCTGTCTGACTTGGTCAACTGCCATGTGATCGCTGCTCCTTCAATGGTGGCCATGTTCGAAAACTTTGTCAGTGTTACTCAAGAGGAAGATGTACCACAGGTAGGTAGAGTTGATGTGGAGTCCTACTATTTTGTTTACTACTTTTAAATAATGAAGGAATTCATGAACTGATAATTTGTAACGCCATGGCGGTAGTGAAGGATAGGGGTGAACTGTTGGTTATAGAGAGTACAATGAATAAACAAAAAATATTATGGGAAGTAACATGATTTTCAATAGGTTTTGGCTACAATTCACGTAGAGGTTAAAGTGAGGAGTGTGATTTTGTAAGAGGTCTTGTTTGTGTCCTCAGGTTCGGTCGGACTGGTTTGTATATGTGGTGCTGTCCTGTCTGCCCTGGGTCGGGAAGGAGCTTTACGAGAAGAAGGATGTTGAGATGGACCGACTTCTCAGCCAGATCGAAGGCTACCTCAAGTAAGGATGTCTTGCTTGTTTTCCTGCTCATTACTCTCATTGTCTCGTAGCTTTTTATCTTTTGCCAATGTTGTTTTTATTTTTAAATGCTTAAATAACCACTTATCATTTCTAAGGGGGCGAGTAAAGACACACGTCCCCATGCTGCAGGTGTGGACAGCAGAGAAGCCACACCCACAAGAGGAGGTGAGAGACAGATGGAGGAACTACATTTCTCTCTTTATTGTTTAGAAAATAACTGCCTTCAATAATATTTCAATAACATAGTTGAAGTGAAGTACTCAGATCACTTCGTCATTATCTCTTTAAGTTGTGTATTTATTATGAAAAATGTGTGGATAAGAAGAATCAGAGAGGGAAGAGATGTTTATGTTTTATAATATTTTCTGCTAACCACTGACAGCATCTTTAACTATTTAGTTCTTCAGTAAGATCCTGTTTGTGGATCTCTTGTATTATTTTTTTAACCTATCTGAATTGTTTATCTTGCAAGATATGAAAATTGAAAGACTTCTTGTTCAAACGATATCTCAGACTTTTCTACAGTATTTGCTCAAAACTCACCGTTTGTCTCCTTGAGAGGTGTTACGCCAATTTAGTGTTGTCACGATACCAAAATTTTGACCAATACCAACTTTGGTATCACGATACTAAAATGATGGTGGCGAATGTGATGGTCTGGCTTTGACAGAAGCTTAAAGTGTGTGTCAGTTTCTTTCTCAGGTCATTATTAAAATTTTCTCCTGCCTTCACTCAGTACCTGGACTGCCTTTGGGCCCAGATACAGAAGCTAAAGAAAGACCGCTGGCAGGAGCGCCACATCCTTCGTCCATACATCGCCTTTGACAGCGTGCTGTGTGAGGCCCTGCAGCACAACCTGCCCCCCTTCACCCCACCGGGACACATGCCCGACGCCCAGTACCCCATGCCCCAGGTCGTCTTCCGCATGTTCGACTACACCGATGCCCCAGAGGTACGTTAGAGTTTGGCTTAATCGAGGCAGAAAAGGAGACAGGCAATAGTTTTCTGTTGTGCAACTTTTGTCGTCCTCATCATCAGGGTCCTGTAATGCCCGGCAGCCATTCTGTGGAGAGATTTGTAATTGAAGAAAACCTGCACTGTATCATCAAGACTCACTGGAAAGAGAGGAAAACATGGTGGGTGACAAACTTCTGTCTGAAGTTTGAATCTGCATAATTAAAAACTGCCTCAAATGTTTTAACATTTCAATTTCTTTCTTCTTTTTTTTTTTTACCTTTCAGCGCTGCACAGTTACTTAGCTACCCAGGAAAAAATAAGATTCCACTCAACTATCACATCGTGGAGGTAAACAAGTTTTTGATAAACCACATGCTGAGAAATAAGAATTATTAAATTAAAATTAAAGACTGGTTTAAGATGTTGATCTTCAGTGTTTTTCATTTTTCAGGTGATCTTTGGAGAACTGTTCCAGCTGCCCGCTCCACCTCACATCGACGTCATGTACACCACACTGCTTATCGAACTCTGCAAACTGCAGCCCGGATCTTTGCCACAAGTTGTATCCTTGATTGTTTGTGTCGCTGCAGTTTGTGTCAACGACTTTCCGACACGCCCAGAAATGTTTCATTTGAGTATAAGAATATGTTATAGTTATGGGTTTAAAGTACGAAGCCGGGTGTTTAAACAATAACACATGTATATTTTAAAAGAGACTTTGCTTTAACAGCTGCCTGTTAGTTGGCCCAGGCCACAGAGATGATGTACATGAGACTGGACACCATGAACACCACCTGCATAGACAGGCAAGTTAACTGTACATTAACTCTTTAAACTGGACGAGTGAACAACTTGAAGTAGTTCCTCTCTCTGATTTAACCCACTCCATTTCCTTTTTTATCTCCAGACTAATCAACTGGTTTTCTCACCATTTGAGCAACTTCCAGTTTCGATGGAGCTGGGACGACTGGTGAGTGATTGTGTGGTGGACAGGGAAGGCTTTGTTAGAGCAGCTACTTATTGTTTTTGTTGTTTATTTGTTGTGTCACAGTTGACAGTGTGATCGTTTTTCCTCTGTAAAGGTCTGACTGTTTGACCGTGGATCAAGAGAAGCCCAAGCCAAAGTTTGTCAAAGAAGTTCTGGAGAAGTGCATGAGGTATTAAAACATGATCCACATAAGTTTAAAAGCTTTTCAATGTGAACTCTAACTCTCATATTATTAAGTTAAATTGAGTTTAGAAGTGATGTAGCAGGTAATTGGGAAGTGGAGATCAGGGAAGGGTCAGGGTTTCATGTCTCACTCTTTACTTTTGCAGTTTTTCCCAGTATGTCCTATTTTGGAGCTTTAGTACATTTCCCCTTGAAGAATTTGAATATTACTCATGTTTTTCTCTCTGAAAAAAATATCTCCTTTGATCCTTTCATCTGGAAAGTGTCTCCTCGAACTAAAGTCGTCTCTTCGGCCTTTTCCCTGCAGACTTTCGTACCATCAGCGGATAGTGGACATCGTCCCTCCAACCTTCTCAGCACTCATCCCAGCTGATCCTACCTTTATCTACAAATACGAAGATGAGAGCGCCTGTAAGCACACTCATAACGTTTATTTATCTCCCCAGTAAAGGTAGACTGATTAATCTGCGCCGATAGGACGTTTTACAAGCTTTTGGCATCAGCAGAATTAAGTTGAAATAAAGTGACTGAAATAGAAATCACTCCCACCTATGATTTTTTTACACTTAGTTTGATCAGTTCCATATTTATGTATTAGTTAATTTGACTTGGATTTTCAACAGTTATCCAGTTTTTTTTTCTAATAAAGTCAATCTAGTAAAGATTGTTTGGGCTGGGTGGGGCGATAACGGTCGATTAATCGGCTATCTGCTTTTTCCTGCTACAATCTGTCGTTATTATATCGGCTTTTGAAAATTGTTCGACCTCTACTCCTGAGCCACATCATTGGGGGGGGTAAAAAAAAGCTATGTCTGATTTTGGTTAAGAAAATGTAAACCTACATAACGTCTGATCTTAATGTCTGTCCTGCCACACAGCTTCGTTACCAGGTTACCCCATGTCCATCACTGTGGGAAACGCCATCAAGAACCGAGCGACCAATGAAGAGATCATGGCCATCCTCAAAGAAGTGCCCAACCCCAACCAAGAAGACGACGATGGTTAGTTTCTTCTTTTATTTTGCTTCATTTTGTTTCCTTTATTTGTGGCGATTTTTCTGTTTTTGCGGTGCTTCTTTGACGAAGAAAAAAAAAACATCACTTGCTGCACACACAACACCGTGCTGCTGCATCTTCTTTGACTTTTTACGATCTGATAAAAGGAGCCTCGTCTTTATCATCATCCCTGACAAAATACAGAAATCTAATTTCACATTCTGTAAGTAGGTAAGCAATCAGGGAGAGTACGTGATGACATTAGTCATTTGTTTGGCATCTTTAAAAACATTTATATTAAACTGTGCTGAAGGCGTTGCCTCCCACTGTTCCAGGTGGGTGGATTACACAACCTCAGTTCACTCGAACAACTCTTAATTTTCTGGTTTTAAATTAGGATGACATTTAGCCGTCCCTCTGTTCACTTCTGTCTTTTCTTCCAGATGAGGGCGAGAGTTTCAACCCTCTGAAGGTTGACGTGTTCCTGCAGACTCTGCTGCATCTGGCTGCAAAATCCTTCAGCCACTCCTTCAGCGCCCTCGGAAAGTAAGTTCACCCGCCAACATACTGGGGCTGCTGGTCGCCCAGAGCTTTAGAGCTGTCCACTCTCATCTCTACTGTCAAAGACTGAAAGCTACCTATAATCATCATCGTCGTCGTCATAATATAAAATAAGCTAAAAGACAAGTCCATACAAAAAACTAACTTCAGCTAAATTAAATGTACAGTATTCATAGTTCCCTCAGAAGTACCCCGACAGGATTCAGCACTTTGTGCACTGACCACGAGTATAAACAGGTTTTGTGTTGAATGAGTTCAGTCCTGCCGGCCTCACCTGCATCCAATCCCTCCAGGTTCCATGAGATCCTGAAGAGCCTGACCGAGAGCGACGAGGGGAAGCTGCACATCCTCAAGGTGGTGTATGACGTGTGGAGGAATCACCCGGAGGTACAAACAACACAAATAACCCTTCAATTACAGAGGCTCGAACCTGAAGATCTCTTGTCATTCAGCATTTGAGACAATGATATGGAAGTAACGCGTCTTTGCTGCTTTATAGATGATCTCAGTGCTGGTGGACAAAATGATTCGGACGCAGATCGTGGACTGCGCTGCTGTCGCTAACTGGCTTTTCTCTCAGGATATGGCTCACGAGTTCACCAGGTGGGATGTGAGCAATCAACACATTTAACATGAGGAGGCACTTTTTAACATGGACATTTTTTTCCCAGGACATTAAAAACTGATTCTTTGCAAATACATTGTTTTCTCTCTCTGCCTGCCTCTGTAATATAAAACTCTTATCCTCATGTAGACTTTTCACTTGGGAGATTCTGCACTCGACCATCCGAAAGATGGACAAACATGTCCAGAAGATCCAGCAGGAGTTGGAGGGAGCCAAGGACAAACTGGAGAAACAGCAGCACAAGAGGGTAACTTCAGCCCCCACGGCATCTCCATCATGGTCACGACGCCTCATAAGAAGTGAGCGTTAAAGGAATTCAGTTGGTTAATTAAGGGTCAATGTTTGTGTTTGTTCACCGCCAGAGGGACAGCGGTGACGACGAGGACATGGACAAGGCCAGCGAGGATGAGGAGGGTCAGTTGGAGGAGCAGATCGAGAGGCTACAGGAGAAGGTGGAGTCTGCTCAGAGCGAACAGAAGAACCTCTTCCTCGTCATCTTCCAGGTACTGAAGGCTGTCGGGGGGGGGAATCCGAAATCTGAAATCTTCAACAAGCACACCAGGTTTTGAAGTTTTGGGTTCAGTTTCTCAGAGCAGTCGAGCAAATCACACAGGTGAAGGAGTGACGTCTGGCTATTGTTGTGGAGTTTGTAGGGAAAAGATTGTTTTGATCACACTGTTAAAAATCTGACTTCACAGATCGAGAATCACCAAAGAATCAATTAGTTTACTCCGAATTAATTCTGGGATTTACCTTCATATCCTTTTTTTTGTTTTTTTTGCAAGTATGGACGTGAAATTTCCTGTCAATAAAATGTGCAGCTTAAAATAACTTTAAAACAGTGCAGAACCAGGGAGCAGATTAATAGACAAGCACTTTGTGTAGGACTATTAATGCTGCTCTGTAACCCAATATTAAATTCTTTCGCATGAATACGTGAAACAAACATAACTGTCCAAATGTTGAGGTCTCCTCTTATTCTGCAGTGGATCAGCAGCACCTGATTGGAGCATTAGCGCCACCTGCTGTTTATCACGATGTTCACAAAAGGCGATAGAAAAAACATCGATTTACTTTTTTTTTCTTTAGATTGAAACCTGGTCATACGAGAGAGAAAAATGGTCCAACTTAATTGGAGTAAAATTTGAGACATTATAACATGTATGAACCCTGCATCTTTAACTTGCGTTTGTTTGCACCCCTTTAAATGTTGTTTTTCCTCCCGCAGCGCTTCATCATGCTGTTGACGGAGCACCTGGTTCGCTGTGAGACGGGCAGCGTGGACATCAGCACACCCTGGTACAAAAACTGCATCGAGCGGCTGCAGCAGATTTTCCTCATGGTAAAACATTCACACACACACACACACACACTCTGCAGTTTGACGTGTGTCTTCTCTCGTTGACGCCGTGTCTCTCCTTGTCCCGCAGCACCATGTGACCATCCAGCAGTACATGGGAACCCTGGAGAACCTGCTGTTCACGGCAGAGCTCGACCATCACATCCTGGCCGTGTACCAGCAGTTCTGCGCCCTGCAGCTCTGAGACATGCACACACACACACACACACTAACAACACGCAGAATTGGATGGAAGTGAAATGTGTGCTTGTGTTCACACAGTACCTGTGCTAAACCTACACACTAGAAACTACCAGCTCTTGCATCAAGAATCTCCTCATTACATTTTTATTTTTATTTTTTTAAATTTACGTCTCTTGTTTTTGGTGCCAGTGTTGACATCTTTTAAAGTAGGAATTCAAACGAGAGCCCGTTTGATAAATCTTATGTCATTAATTTGCTGTAGTCTTTTTTTTTTCTTCTTCTTCTTCTTTTTTCTTTTTTACATCCTGCTCGTATTCCTATGAATGGGTCTTTTTAAAGATGTAAGAACTGTCTGAGTCCAGATGGAGAAATGAGCATAGAGGAGGAGAATTTCAGGTCGGCTCGGACTGATTGTGAATCCAGAGAGCGCTCTACTTTTTTATATTTGTTTTATGTGGAATTGGGAAAGAATTAAAACTCTCCAGAGTCTTTATCCGCCTGCCTGTTTGTGTCATTTTCTTTAAACATCTTCCCCCTCTGCTTTATCTTGTTCTGAATTATCTGAAAAGTCTGTTTTTATTGGCGGATTGCCACCTGCTGTATCGGACTGTGTAGATGCTTTTTAAGTCAATGAAAGCAATTTCCTATTATTGGCCGATAATTTTTAGCTTTGATATATATCGTGCATCCCTAGGAATTTGTACTGGTGACACTGGTTCATGGATAAAGCACAACGTTACTCATGACCTGAATGTGACTTTCACACTACAGAGACAGGTCAATGTTATGGTTTAATCTTGAAATTTGGTGTCTGTGACTTGATGATAATGACCTCATATTCCCTTTAGAATTTAACAAGTTTTATAATGTTAGCATTTTAAAGCTTTAGCCAGCAGATGTTTTGTTTTGTTTTTTTTTAACTTGATAACTGAGACAATAAGTATTGAAATTGTAACTAAATGTTTTCTTTTGTCAGCCAGGCCCATGTGAGGTGGTCAGTTTGCTAAAGTTTCTTCCTGAAAACGACATCAACAGCTAATTTAAGTGTCATAAAAATGTGACTTTGTTTTTACAAATTGTATTTAATATTAATCCCAGTCTTCATTTAAAGGGAGCAGACCCTTTTCACAGCAGCTGTTTTGACCCAGGACATTAAGCACACATGCAACGATGTCTCCAGAGGGGAAGGCCCAAACATATCATTTTAAATGTTACATTTTTTTCTTTCATTTAATAATTAGTCTTCTAATTTTAATTTGGCCTCATTTTCTATCAAATTTGCTTTAAAAAATGAGCGGGTTACTGTCCTGAAAACATTAAATTAGAGTTATCCAATCAGATTTTTTTGTTGCTGTTGTCTCTAGGCAGAGAAAAGGTCAGACTTCGTCATCTGAACGGTTCGCGCGGACAGTGGCCGTAGCGCCAGTTTTGTGTGCGCGTAGAACTGCGCATGTGCGAAACTGAGTTAACGGCGCGGTATTACAATACGGTTGTAGTGCGCATGCGTTCAGACTGCGCGTCCGCTTGCAGACCATAGCGGTGTGTTTATTTAGAAAGTGACAGGTACATTAACCAATCACATTTTGATTTATAGTGGGTGTATAGCATGCTCTACAACTTCAGCTGGAAAAACAGAACTCACTATGTCAAGAAATCTGTTATTATGAATGCACTAGCCATCTTGATGTAAACTGCTCTTTCACCAGTCAAGTTTTATTGTGTTTTACTTTTTATGTGGGAAAGCCATGTTGAGCATATTATTAATCATAGCAGAGTACTTTAAAACATGTCTAGAGGAGAACTTAAAAGGTTTATTTCTGAGGTCTGCAGAGCTGTTAATGTATTTCATCAGATCTGTGCACTTTCTCTGAGATATTATTGAAAAAGTCAAATGTTTTTTGGCTAAACTGAAAGACTTTAGAAGTCTGTATGTCCACAGATAAAGTCTTAATCTCAGAGGTCAGTGTCTATGATTGATTTTTTTAAATATGTTTTTTATTTTATTATTATTATCATCATGTTTTTTCCTGATGTGGGAGGAAACCTGAGCATCAGGAGAAAACCCATGCTGACACAGGGAGAACATACAAACTCCACACAGAAACAAGGTGGAGGTGTTTCTGTGAGGCTCATCACTGAGCCACTGTGCTGCCCTGTGGACATGTGGAGGTGGGGATCGAACCGCTGACCCAGCGATCAGCGGACAACCCCCTCCGCCTCCTGATCCACAGCCACCGTAGATGAGATGGGGAGAGGGTGGAGGGTGGAATGTGGGGGTGAGGACGACAGATGGGAGGGTGGACGTGGGCTGGAGGGACAGTGAGAAGAGGAAGGATTTATGGTGATTGGGGAGGAATTTGGAGGTAGGGGACGAGGGAGACAAAGGGGAGGGTCGAGAGAGAAAGGGGGAGGAAGAGGAAGCTACTGTTGTCCGACCTGAGCCGAGCATCCTGCAGCCTCCTCCACCTTCATGTCGCTGTTGCAGCTTTTCTTTCTGCACAACCAGGAAAAGAAGCCCATCGACTCCTTCTCCTGCTTCTTCTTCTCCTCTTTTCATCTCTGCCTTCACCTCCTTTTCTTCCTTTTTCATTTCCTTCTTCTCTTCCTTTTGTTTCATTTCCTTCTCTTGTTTCTTTCCTTTTCATTTCCTCTTTAGCCTCTTTGTCTTTCTCTTTCTGTTCCTTCTTGTTTCTTTTTTTTCTCCACCTCTGTCACCGTCTCCCCACTCTCTGCTTTGTGGACCAGCTGCTGAAGAGCGTCATACTTTGCCTGCCAGGCGTTGTTGCTCTCTTCAAATTCAGCTGTGGTGGTCTTCAGCTGGTCAGTGAGCTCCTGATTGTCCTTTTCTTCTATTTGTCTCTTTTGGATTTCCTCCTCTTCTTTTTGTTTCCTTTCCATTTCCTCTCCCAGTTTATTATCTGTGGTCCAGAGGAGCCCTGCAAGTGAGACCGAGATTCTTCTTAGTGAGATCCAGGAGTTCTTTGTTCTTCTGGTTGAGCTGCTCCCGCAACTGCTTGACCTCAATCTGCAGTTGATTCTGAACCAGAGCATTTTTTCTGGTTCTCTAATTGTCATTTGAGCATCTCAATGCTTTGATCTGAGACTTTGTCATCATAACAAGTCATTATCTTGTTAAGTTTAAAAAGGACATCAATGTAAACTGTTCATTCTGTGATGTACTCCCAGAAACACCTTTTCACCTATTCTGGCACTGGGACCATACCAAAAGGCTATGGAAGTACTTGAGTAGATTCATTATTGATCAAATTGACCCTGATTTTACTCTATGTCTCGAGAATGTTTGGTTTGGTTTCCATAAAGGTAACAGTAAAATCAAAGAACATATAATCTGATTATTCTCCTAGGAAAATTTCAGAAATCCAAATTTAGTAAATCTAAACCCTCATTTTTTGTATTTGAACAATAAACCAAACAATACGTTAAATCGATTCTCTCCTCCGAAAACTTAAAGGCTATTAAGACGGTAACTTTATGTACCCCTAATTAGTATCACTGGTAACACCTGTGTTTAACCCGCTGTTTCGTGCCAAAATGGCGCCTTTCTTATAGGCCGTGAGAAGATCTGCAGTAAAAGTGGTTTCAGTGGAGGGTTTTAGTATCATGAGGGTCTAAATGGTGTTTTAAAGACAAGAATCAGACTCAGAGCTGGAAACATTTTATTGACAATTTAAGGCATTAAAACATAAAACTTTAGAGAAACTCTCATTATTGCAGTCTCAGAAACCTAAAAATGTACTAATCCTGTTCTAGATGTGCGCATCTTAAAGATGATCAAGTATCTTGAAAAGTTCGGACAGTTCTCGGTCTTCAGTTTACATCATTCAAGTCTTTCAGTTTTCTAAATACCTCCTATTACCTATTAAAATACACAAAACAACAGTATTATTGGTCTTAACTAGTGGAAGAAGAATATGATGAATACATAACTCCTAGATGAACAGATTTGTTGGCTTTAATAACACATTCAGTAGACTGTTAAACATGTTATGTTTATTGCACAAAACCCACAACTGTCTCTGTGAGGCGTCGAAGTCCTTCAAACCTGTTCTGCAATGTCTGCCGTCCTCAAGATGGATGGTTTTTTTTGTTTGTTTGTTGTTGTTGTTTTTTTAAAACAAATTTAGGCATTAAAAAGTAGTTAAATGCCGTTAGCAGGGATACACATTAACATGATTAGTGGTACCATAGTATTACACAGTTTAGTAAACAGTTTCAATTCCAGGTAGTCTGAAATCCAGAAATTTAGTTTTTTTGACACCTGCAGAAACCTGAGGAACATGTCAAGTTAATAGGAATCTTTTAAAGTGGTTTATGTCCGACATTTGGCATCAAGACCAAGTGGGAAACAAAATTTAAATACACATGATCAGTGGAGGAATGTTAAGTGTTTACTCTTATTCAGAGGAAAAAGTTCATCAGATCAACAGACAATAAAAGGCCCCAATGTTGTAGAAAAGAATCAACAAACAAACTATTTTAACCTATAACCCAGAGATCACCAAAGTAAACCGCAGGTGTGATTACTCCCATGATTCCCTCTGTCTCTCTGTCGTCATGAGTCTCTCGCCTCCACACTCGGGGTCTGCTCAGAGGCCATCGAGCTGCTGCTGGTTTGCTTGGTCCCGTACATCGCTTGCTCCTCGGCCTCCAGTCGTCTGTAGCGTGTGTGGAAGAAGATCACGAAGCAGCAGGTGAACATACTGAATAGTCCTGCCATCACCAGCATCGACACTGAGGGCCAGAAATCAAAGGTTTAGTTAGTTGTAACATGAAGTACATGTTTGATTTTTAAACCAGTGGTACATATGTTGCAATCAACATCTTATTGTGGCTATAAATATGAAAGTGCATGAAAACACAAGTGTTTGTGTAATTACTCTCACTGCCAGAAGAGGGAGACAGAAGTTCCACTCTGCAGGTTTATTACCCACAACTCTATCTATCTGTTTTCTATCAGCACTGGGCCAAATCATGCCTTCGCATCCGTGATGGACCACCTGTCAGATATCTGCTTTGTTTTACTGTTTCATCATGTTGGCTTTCAGCTGTACAGGAGTCGTGTTAAGATTCAACATTTCCTGCTTCATAATAAAAGCCTTTAAATAACAAAATCGGGGGAGACTCTTATTATGAAGAATTTAAAGGTTAATCCACAGTTTTAGAGCCGCGATCAGCCCGCTGATTCAAGACAAGTGAGTCATCAGGTAAACACACATCTTCAAGCAGGTAGCCCTGTTGTAATGGAGATACAAATCGCTGCTGCGCTGCGCTGACACGCCGAGTGAAGCCAAGCCAGCACGTGATAATGGAAAAGGACTATTTGAGTTGAGGTCAGGCTTGATTCCCAGTTAGACGCTGGTGGTGGTGTAACATCGTGTGACCTACCCCTCCAGCTCAGGACTATGTTCCCACAGGTGGACTGAGGGGCCTCTGTGAGCGGCGTGGTCAAAGCCTGAAGGAGGATTGTGTAGAGAAAAGACTGAACCTGTCTGAAAAGATCACAAGGAAGCAAAGTCAAGACTAACATGACTTTCACATTCAGACCAGGAACTGATCATCAAATCTGGTTAGAGATTAGATTTTAAAACCTTTAAATTGCAGGACTGTGGCACCTAATCATCACCTCATTTACATTCTATATTCATTTTTCTATTACTTTCTATTACATGAAACATTCTGGGTAGAAATGTGTCTGCTCCTGAAAATACTGTGTGTGGCGGTCAGACCGTAGTACCCCGACACGAAGATGAGTCCGGTCGACGTGGCTTCTCCGACGGGATACGAACACTCCACAGACAGCTCCATGGCCACCGCGTAGAAGGAGCAACCGAAGAAGCCGAAGAGAGAGCAGATGGTGGCCAAGACGGCTTTCTGCTCCCGCATCAGAGACACCTGAGAGGAGGAGAGCCAATCAGAGAGAAGCTCTGAACATCAACAAGACAGGAAAACACCTTTAAAAAAACAAACATCAAATGTTGCTTTGATTTTTCCTTTGTCAAAGTGCTCTGTAGCTTTCTGACACAATAACCCGAACCAATCGTCACTCCTCATGCCTAAACCTAATCAAGTATTAGCCAACCAGAGCCCAGAGTATGGCGGGCCATTCCTCTTAGGAAAAAAATGAAGTGTAAGAAGAGCACCCACCGGACTTGTTTGTCTATTTGCAGCGTGTTTGTGTATTTGGTATTTGTTGTGAGTGTTTGCAGCTCATGTGTTGTCAAATTGTTGAGGATGTTTTCTTGATTTTCCAGTGTTTTGTCTATTTGCTTTCTAAAGTTGCAGTGCATTGAGCACTTTGAGCTACATTTCTCGTATCAAAGGCGCTATACAAATAAAGTTTATTATCATTATATTGTTATTATGTCTCTTAGCTTGTACATTTACAGTTTGTATGAAATACTGAAAAAGGAACAGAAGAGCTGGTGAAAAAATCTCCAACTGAAAAAAGAAAAACACGTCAAAACAGGAAGAAAAAAAAATACATATATCTGGAAGCTCAGAAACAACACTAATGATAACTACAGCAAACACAACTATTATGAATTATGACTACAATGTAAAATCAGTTATTTATAGTTTATGTATATTTCTAGTTATTAGTGTTTGTAATATCCCTGATTTTGTTAATCCATGTATGTTCTGATGAAGTGCTACCTCTACTGTGTATAAATCCAGGATTACGACTACAATGGAAAAACAAAGAATGTTTTCCTTATATTGTCCGTGTCCTCTGGGTAACCTCTCATACTGATTTTATACTGATTTTATTCATCCTGTACATTATTAAACGGCTGCATTCTCATTACAATTAAACAAAGAAACTGTCAAAACACATTGATGAACAGCAGCCGTCTTTAAAGCATTTGCACATCAAACACTGTGACTGTTCCTATTCCATTTGTTTGTTCACCTCATCAGCTTTTGCCACACATTGCAGACATGCACTTAAACTATAAACTGCCTCCAAGCAGCATCTATAAGCTAAAAGCCTTCACAACCTTGATAAATCACTCAGAGGAGTGAAAAGAGACTCTCCACAAACAGGTGTCGAGCTTTAAACTATCCCGGTCGTAAGTCCTCACCACTGAGAAGGCGATGCATGCGAGAGCGGTGATGCACATGTTGATCTTCGTGGCTTCGGAAAACTTCTTGGTCTTGTCGACGAAGGGGCCCAGAGCGCCGGCGCCAATGATGCCAAACACGATGAAGAGAGCGCCACAGATGCCGGCAAAGTCCTGCAGACATTTTACAGCTTTATTTACTGTCCGAGTCAACATTTCCAGCGCATTAAAGATAAGGGTTTATATGGAAGCCCGTTTCTGCCACTGTGATGAAAAAAAAAACGATCCTGTAAGTCATTATATTAACTTAGTATCTCAAAATATTGACTTAGTATCTCCAGGCTGTCTGTTCGCTGAACGAGACTTGATAATGTTTGAATCTCTGTTTGCACCCGTACATATTTGCACACAGCGCCACCCTGCAGAGCAGAACGAGCAAACCAGAAAAGCGTCTTTATCAGGAAACCAATACAATGATGATATACAGCCCTACAAAACAAATACCTTTCAGCACTTCACACAGAACTTAATTTTCAATACATTTTCCCAGATAAACAGATTATATATATACCGAGCCCTTTTGCATGTTGCTCTGCTGCACATAGGCTATATGAACCAAAATAGGAGGTGTGCATGGAGCACACAG
>JBBPCS010000100.1:119040-143007 GCA_037974645.1 Hollardia meadi | reverse complement strand
ATATGTTATATCCTAAAGTAAGTAATGTCTGGTGGTCACAAATTGCTGTCAATTACGAGTATGCACACTTATTTTGACACCTGTTATGCTGATGTAGTTCCAAGCCTAATGTGAATATGCCTCAGAGCGCTATGCTCTCCAATAACTGATCTGAATTCTGGATTATTTCAGGTGGTTTTGATCATCTGAGTAGAGTGGTCACTAATGTCTAAAATTGTTTTAATAAAAGCAAACTTGTAACTTTTATTATGTGCTGCAGCCTGGCAGCATATTGACATTAGACATTTGAATCATATAAAGGACATGTATGTTTTGATCTGTTTCTTTTTATACCCTCTCCATCAGGCGTATTAAAACCCACCAGTGCTTGCATGTGACAATGTCAGTGTTGTTGTCTGTCTGGTGAATTTTTCTTTCCTGTATCTGGCAACAGAGTGAGAGCTCTTGACTTCTTTAACTTCTCTGACTGCACTGAGCAGAACAATACAACACACTCCTCCATCTCTTTAACCCGTCGGTTCAGTCCAGAAAGTTAAAGGAAGGTGATAATAATTGAAATGATAATTTGCTTTTAGGCTATTTATTAATTAAATATCATCAAATAAGTTCCATGTATAATAAACCTTCCTGTTAGTGTTCGTATCAACTGTCAGAGTAGTTGAGAGAGGTCCAGACAACAACGACAACAACAACAAATGTGTTTATAACACAATATATCAAAAACATGATGGATTCAACATAGAATAAAATACTCACATGTTAGTGTGAGCACTCATGTACATATTATCTATATTAATGACAAAAAACCTGAATTAATTTTTAAGAATTCTGGTTATTTTTGGAAGAATTACAATAAATAGACTACAAACACATGAATAATAAATTCACCTACATATAGATACCACATGTAGAAATACTCTGTTACAAGTAAAAGTCCTGCAGTTATTTTTTTTTTTTTAAACTTATGTTCAAAAGCATTAGTACCACAAATCAAAGTACTCATCATGCAGAATGGTATATTTCAGAATAATTGTAATTATTCATGTATTAATTAATGTGTTCATCATTTTAATGTTGCAGCCGGTCGTGTAACTACTTGAGAATTTCCCCTCCGAGATCAATAAAGTTTTTTCTTAATCTATAATAGTACATAATCATTATTGATCATTATTGAATGGTGACACATGCTGTCACAAAGTCCAAAGTGACGCACTCAGAGTGCTTGTTTTCGTCCAACCAACAGCAAAAAATCAGCAAATCCTCACATTAAAGAAGCTGGAACGATGAAAAAATGACCTTTGACGATTATCAAAGTCATTTTGTTAGTTAACTAAGCATTTCAGCTGTACTTGTACTAGTTTAATTTATAATAAAGCATCATATTTTTATAAGCTCTTTGTATGTTTTGTATGCAAAAATCTTAATCACATGAAGCTGTGATGATTAATGTATTGCAGCCATGAAAAGTACCCTTTGGAGTTCCTTTATTGGTTGATTCACTGCTTGAAAGAGAACATTTTATAACACTTGCTGGTGTGCTATAGTGCAGTTGAAACTTAAAAGTCGCAATGAAAGTTATATTTCTTTCTCGGAAGTGATTCAGACTTTATTAAATTACTCTTGACCACAGCTCCGGATGGTCTTAATTAAGTTACCGTGCAGGAAAACGTGGCTGCAGCCTGGTGTTGGATCAAAGATTTTTTTCAACCCTCTGAGGGTCAGCAGATGTTGGCGTGCGATTGTGCTAAAAACAGATTTTGGCAGCTGTGGCTTCTTTTTGTTTCACCATCATTATTTGCAGTTAGAAGCGTGCAGCGGGCCATATTTCATGACAATAGTTCAACCGCATGTTTGCGGGGATCCCACCGCAGTTCTGGGCAGGGACCAAAATCCCACCCACACTCTTATTCTCACGGTAATCTGTACCTAACCCAAATCATAATCTTAATTTATAGCCATTTTCAACTTGGTGACATCCATTACTTTTGTATCAACCACAAATAAATTGCACTGTTTGCCTCCTCCATTTAATAAATGAGCTCTTTAAAAGGACTTGAAGTCCTATTTTATAACTGATTTTGAGTTTTATGATGTCAATCTGTGTCAAGGTGCAATTTTTCACATCTTTATTTCCAACATTTCATCCTTTTTTTTAAACATAGAACCTTAGATTTAAATTAATTTTCTCTTTTTGTGTTTAATGGATAGATCTTTGTCTTCTTTTTTTATTATCTTGCTACAGCATAATTAAATATGGATTTAATAAACTTCTTATTTAATTTGACAAAACCAGTCCACACCTCAAGGTTCATTAGCATTTGCCAGCTGTTCTGGAGCTTTTGATCATATCACATCATCTTCCTCAGGAGTTTGTAAATGTTCAAATTTATTTTTTATTTGTTTCTGAGCACTTTAAAGATAATATATAATAATATCTTATCTATTAGGATTCTTCTCTAAGCATCCTTATTGCATTTACTTTCATTGTTACGAAATGAATGATGTTTTATACATTTAGACCTATATTTGTTAAGACTAGGGGGGGGGGGGGGGGCTAACAGGGTTATTATCTGTACATTACGTTGACTTTTGTGCCCCACACTAAATGAAAACAACATCGACTCTGGCTATTTCCTGAAAATTAATAATAAATGACACACTCAGCGGATCAATTTGAAGAATTATTAGCTGCACTCATTCACTCACTCACTCACCCCCCTCCCCTCTCTCTCTCTCTCTTCTCCCACCACCACCTCCTCCTCCTCCACCTCCGGCCGAGCTCTGCGCATGCGCACCACTGCTACAGGAGTGCTGTTTCGGCCTGTTCCGCGGCCGCTCGGTCATTTTCGCCTCTTTGTTTTACTGATAGTGGATTTAACCCAATATCCAGCGGACTGCGCTGCTCCCGAACAGGTTAGTTCGTCTAACTACTCTTGCTCCCCTCATGTTCCGTCCTCGGCGGGTCTGCCGCCGGTTTACGGTCCCGGTTCGTGCCCCCTCCTCCTCATTTGTCGCACGTCTCTTTCCGCTTGGTGCTACGGGGCATGCTATACGTGTTGTTTTATGTGTCTATGTGCTGGTGTATGGCGGCGCCGGGCCCTGCAGTCGCACACCGGGGATGGGGTTTTTTTTTAAGGGGGAAACGTGCATCGTAAAGGAGGCTTTAACGCTAGCCGGGATGCACACGGTTAGCCGCACCGGAGCAGAGGCTCCGGCAGCCGCCTCTCTGCCTGTCTCGTCATGTTTAAATGCTGTTGTTCCTCTCAGCCAAACACCAATTCTTCTTTCCCATTCAGCTGGAATGTTCTTGAAAAAAAAAATCTCCTGGTCCACCATTAAGCTAACCTCTTCCTCCTGCCGTCCAAAGTTCAGTATATATATATGTGTGTGTGTGCGTGCGTGCGTGTGTGTGTGTGTGGAGGATCTACATGAGGTTTGGATTAATTCAAGACAGAAAGTTGGTGCATTTTTTTTCTTCAGGGTGGATGTCGCCCCTCGCCAGACTGCTGCTGCTGCTGCTGCAGCAAGCAAGCCCTGTGTGACATTGTGGTGGTGGTGGTGGTGGTGGTGGTGGTGGGGGGGGGGGCATGCAAAAAGCAGCTAACAAGTCTGCAGTTTTATTTGTGGGGGAAGATGGAATTTAAATGCCACCATCACATGGCGGGTAACATGTTTCTGCATGATGGACAGAATTTTCTTAAACTTTTCCTAAAGGTGCTGTGCAACACAGGAAGCGTGGTGAGGGTGATTGAAAACCGGGCTGAATGTGGTTGAGAAGTTGTTTTTCATGTTGTGTAGGTGCTGGCTCAACCACAACCGAAGGGTTACACTTTCTTATCAAGCCATTTCTTTTTCTTCTTCCTGTAGTTTAAATGAACAAGGAGGCTGTTTTCACATCCATCTGGGGGGACACACGTGGATGCACCAGCAGGATTTTTGTGACGTCGAAACTAGTTTGAAAGTCAATACTGGTCCGATATGTAAGTTTAAGCTTTGCGTTGAAGACGGAAACACCACCAGTTGATCTTTGGAGATAAAAATGCATTATCTTTTTCAATGAGGGAGAAGAAGTTGATGTGTTTTTGACTATTTTGATAGATAATTGAACCGTTTTGTGAGAAAGCTGCAAATTATCATTAAAAGTGGTGTATTTTTCTATATATTACACTTCCTTTATAGATAGACACTCATTTCTCAAAATATTTCCTGACTGAGATATTCTTTCAGCACTCTGTTTTCACTCCACCTGCTTGACATTTAAATAGTGATTGAAACAACGTGTAAGCTTGATGTCATCTAGCAATCAGGCATTTTCGGCTGCATGACACCAAATCGGTGTGCTATAAACCAAAAACCTTCACACTGAGCAGACTTTTGGTGCAGGGGAACCAAAGAGTACTAATCATGCTGGTGTTGGGTTCAAGCAAAGCCATGGTATGAACTTCATAATGACATTAAAGCTGCCCTGAGTTTCGTCATCATGTCTATGTTGGCAGCTCCGAGCAGCAGTTAACTGAAACAGTGTGAACCTCCGTAACCTGACTGACGGGGTGGTTGTTGAAAGCACTTGACGTGTTGCCCGCTAGTTAATTAATTTGTGATTTTTTTGAAAGTGCGAGCACTAAGTGTTTTCTCTGCTGTTGCGAGCTTCAATACCTTCAAAGCCGGCAACACGCTGCTCGAGACGTTCTGATGCTTTATACCATCAGAGAGGAAACGGTTTCCCTCGCCGGCGAAAAGACGCTCCTCTCTGCCACACTTTTTTTTAATTTAAGCTGATAAAACAGTTGTATTTCTTACATAAAGATGTCACTTAATGTGGCTTAACCTCATTTTACTGAGCTCCTTTCAAAGCCCGCTGTCAGACCTCGCTCACCCGAATGATGCTTCTTGGCCAGCTGAATGTCACTTGGCCTCCGCTCAAAGATACCACACGATATGGCTGTTGCATAAGATTGCACATACCTGCCAAGCATTGACTTACATGTCAGGATTCTGCTTACTTTGCAGGGAAACCCCAAATTATCCGCAGCTTTTCTAGACGGCTGACCTCTGACCTGAAACTTCTAATGATTTTTTTTGTTTTTTGTTTTATGCTGAAGATTTCTAGAGCACAGTGACTCCAAATTGATCAAAAGCACATTTATTTTGACCCATTACCCCAAAACATGCATCCACGCTCTGTTTAAACAATGTTAATGTTCCCACTGGGCAGTCAGATAAAACAGTCGGCCCGATTGGACAGGCGAGCAGGATATGGCCTCTTTAGGACTAGTAGTGCTTGATAATGAAAAAACTCAATAGTGGCCTAGGCGCCAGAAGATGCATTTGTCTTCCCCTTGGACAGGAAATTATCTCCGGCAACCTGCTAGATGAGCTGCCGAGCAACTGTGGCGAATCCCCCGCCCACAAATCAAGCTGCAGTTTGGAGAAGCCCCTCAAATCCTCAGCGCTGGTCTCACTTCAACACAGTTTGTTTGATAAGAACGGAGAAATGAATTCTGTAGAAAAAGCGAAATAAGATCACATTTGTGGTATTTAGAAGTCAAAATAGTACTGGACGGTGACAGTCCAGCGTGGTTTAAATCCTGTTAGATTCAAATATAATCGATGGGTAAAAACTTTTGGTTGTCCACTCTCGATGTGACCAACTGAAATTGGTCATAACCGCTCATTATTTTGACAATAGATTAATCGTTTCAGTCATTTTTCGAGCGAAAATGTCAAACATTTGCCGGTTCCAGCTTCTTACATGTTAGGATTTGCTGCTTTTCTTTGTCATGTATGATAGAAAATGAAGAGTCTTTTGGTTTTAGACCGCTGGTTGGACAAAAGAAGCAAATTGAAGATTGATTCACAAGGTTACCAAGTTTCTAACACATATTAAGCAATGATTGACTAATGAATGGGACCCAGCCTCTTATAATTCTCTCTCTAAGCTGTAGAAAGCAGTTAAGAAATTCGTCAAAGAAGACTTATAACCTGAGGGATATTACCTGAGGCAGCATTAAGACCACAGTTGAAGAAAACCGGGGTGGATCCAGGTGTAATGAAATTCTCGGAAACATTATTTAGAGCATGGGACACCCAAAATTCCCCAGTGAAACCAACAGTGATGATTCATTTGTCTGAATTACTATGCAGACTAGAGGACACACAAACGCCTCACTGGAGAAAATGCTAACAATAATGTTTAAATTAAAAAAAAAAAAAATCCTCCACCTAGAATTATCCGAAGCAGCACATTCAGACCAGAGGACACAATAATCCACATTAAGTCTGTGCAGATCCCTCAGTCGGGGGTGGGGGAGGGGGGTACTTCACTTTCTGCTCAGACTCTCCAGATAAGATTCATGGCTCCGCTTGTGCTTTGGTAGATCGTGTCTTTGACAGGTTCATGTTTTGTGGGTTGAAGTTGTTTGACTTTCCTCTGCGTTGACATTAAAAACACCAGCTGACAGACACGGAGCCAGATTTCAGGTGGAGAAAACATCAGAAAACAGTCAGCGAGCATCTGTTTCAGATACTTTCTCTTGTTCTGTTTTCAGGTTTGATGTCCTCTGCTTTAGTCAGGAGGTCTTTTTTTAATTTCTTTTTTTCTTCAGGGAGAACAAGGTTTTCGAGCGGCTTCCAGGCTCACTTGCTAGCCAGTTCATTTGAAGACAGTGTACGCTGGGTGTATGGATGCTGAAAGCTGTTTCCTCTTTGGTCTTTCTGATGTAACCTTCCCCCCGGCAGCCATGTTGAAGGTCTTAATCTGCTGCTGAGTGTTTTTCTAAAACTCTGACTTTTTGTACCGGTCATGATTGACTTTGTATTGAACTTGAGCCTCTTGTAAACCCCTTTTGATTTCTGTATTGTCTTGTTGTATATGGTTTATTGATAACACAAGATACTTTCTCTCCGATATCGAGGCAGTTTTTCCCCACAGGTTGACAGGGTTACTGTGGCGGGGACGGCGGGGGGTTGGAGTGAATGGATGAATACATTGATACACATCGATTACCCATTGATTACCATATTTCAATAGGTTATTTTTCATTTCATTTCATGTGACTGCACACACACTGGCTTGCCCCACCCCTCCTCTTTCTGTTTCTCTCTCCCTGTGTCTGCTCTGTTGACTTTTTTATTAGCAGCGTGTTTTTATAAATCGCCCAGGAAACACAACCCGAAGCTTGGAATTTTTTCACCCGCGATTCTGTTTTCTCAACAGCAGGTGGAGGAGGCTTGTTGTGAATGTCAGAGCTGATAGAAACGAACAATACCAACGTGGTATGAATGACATCGCACCAACCTGGTGAACTTACAAGCTTAAAACAAGGGAGTAAAGGGGGTAACATTAGAGCGAGGCCGGATTGGCCACTAATTAATCGACCGCGAATGCCGTTCTCTCAGACGGATGAAAAGAAAATATATATATATGGTGTCACTACATATACTTTGGCATATGTTAATATAACTGGGCAGCCCACACAAGTAACTTCTCTTCTGTGTGGGGAACATAGAAAGAGAGGGGACACGGCACCAAAAAATAGAAAATTATTGTGTGGCGGGCCAACACAAATAAACGAATGTATGGGAAACGCTGCTAGGGCGGCCACAAACGGCTGTCTTAATTATCGATTAATCTGCCTTACGTCCTTAAGTCCTTACGTTTAAGAAGCTGGAACCAGCAAATATTTGCTCTAAAAATGACTGAAATGATAAATCGATTATCAAAAATAGTTGGAATAGTTGGGTTTATGTCATATTTTTCCTACTTTTTTATGGGCCAGTTGGCAAGTTTGTGATTTTAACTGTAAAGCAGAAAATTGCCTAAATTGAAATTCCATTTCCTAGGCTGTAAAAGAATATTGTGGCCGTTCATGCCTCAGCTTATCTCAATGCCTCCAGGAAGAAGACATTTACTTAAATTTAAAATATTTGTGATTTTTCAGTTTTATTAAAGGTCCCACTGAACTTTCAGAAGAAGTTGTTTAACACGTAAAAAAACCCTTGAAACATTCTTAACATTTTCTGCCTTCTTAGTGCAGATTTACTTGTAAGACAAAGCTGTTAAATATTGTGCTTTCTAGATAATGTTCACACTAATTACTGGAGACCTGCTGCCCACTCAACTTTCAGTTGAATGATTCAGTGTTTCGCTTCTTCTCCACCACTGTATGGCAATATTTACACTCTTTCACCTGCTCCCCTGACACTGAGGCCCAAACAGACAATGTAACAAGTCAGCTGTTATTTAGTGGTCTGTGAGCTCTTTAATGAAACATGGTCGAGGGTCAGCGAAGGTCTGCGTTTGCACCAACTTCTCCTGAAAGTCTGTAACGGAGCGATACATAAGTGACACCGCTATTTAGCAACTCTGTCAGTCTAACGAGCCCAGAAAAGCCTTTGTGAATGAACGTCAGCGGGCCAGATGAGGAATTAATTACTTGCTTGCCTTGTACTTCAGCCCGGCTTGTACAGTAAATGGGTAATAACTGTCATCTCTGGATCTGCGTGCGACTCGGCCTATCTTTGCCTGCGGCTTGGAGTCCACAGTTTGTGGTTAAAACTGGAGAAGCAAGACAGCGCTGCACTGCTGCGAGCCTGTTCGCCAACAAACCCACGTAATGGCTCATTGCATCCCCCTTGTTGCAGCAGGTCTCTTCTCCACCGCAGACTGAATGGTGCATTTGAATATGTTTACTCTGAGAAATGGAAATGGGAAATTATTATTTGTTTCGTCTAAAAATTGATAGTTCGGTCGACAGATAGCTGTTATCCGTACACTTTAAACTGCAGTGTACATACACATGCATCCTCTCGCATTGACGGCAGATTTAAGGTTTAGTGTCGATTAATAGATTACTTGATCAATGAGAAAATGAGCTGCCATTTGATTGTCATTTATTGAGGAAAAATGGCAAACATGCTGAAAAAATGAGTATTTTTTGTTTTGGATGGGACAAAATAATAAATTTGAAGACCTCAATTTGGGAAATTGTCATTGCCATTTTAAAAAAGAAACAATTTTCTGGCATTTTATAGGCTAAATCTGATTAATCCGAAAACAACCAACAACGATTTTTTACATCTTTACATCTAAAAAGTATTTTCATGACCAGCTTCTTTTTTTTTTGCGTCCTCCTCTCCCTTCTGCTGCCATTTTAAGGTGACGTGACCTGCATTGACCTCTCGTAGCAGAGCTGATCTCACTGTACAGGGTGGTGGTGTCCAGGACCTTCCCCCTCCCCCCCAAATCCTCTCTTCCCCTTGCAGCCTCTGGTGTCATTATCTTAGAGGTCAGCAGGCCAAGAGCTTCAGAGGAGGGCCACTTTGACCTGAAGATTTTTCTCCTAATGGTGTGTGTTTTGCGTCATTGACAGGTGGAAGCCAGGAGGGACCGTTTTATATCTCAGAAATCGATAATAGATCTCTGTGATGCATTACAATAAATAAACATCAATGTTACGGTATCAGGAGAAGCAATAATATCTCCATTGAATGAAAGCTTTTACAATTCCATGTTTGAACAGCTGGTATATTTTTCTCTGCTACACAGGAAGTGAAAATATTTGAGTGTTGCCAGTTTGTTGTAAATAAATAGCAGAAATTGGGTCGTATGAGGAGTGGAAGCCACCACAGATGAACAGAGACGGAGAGAAACGTCACCTACAGAAACTCAGGAGTCATACTTGGAGGCTAAAGTACAGTCAAACATTCAGACTTTCACTCTAAATCTGTTGCATTGCTTTACGGCACAAAATGAGAACCAGTTTCACACACCAGTCAAGTTGTAATACACCGATTTATTCCTGTTCTTTGACTGTTTTACTGCTAATGAAACAATTTCCCCTGAAATCGGTAGTTTAGTCATTATTGGCTGTATTTTGTAGGGAATAGACCGATAGACTTCGATTATTGGTATCGGTGGGTTTTTTCTTTTTGGTCAGATTGAAGATTGATTTTCTATTAATAATCTGAATCTGCAAAGTAACTTCTCACCAAAGTTATCAAATAAATGTGGAGTAAAAGTGCAATATTTGCCTCCAAAATCTCGTGGACTGGAAGTATAAAGTACCACAAACTTGTACTTTAGTAGTTGAGTAAATTGTACTTAGTTACTGTACATTCCATAACTGGATATTTTTGATACTAACAGTTTTGTTTTTAATGCAAATGTTTATCGGTTCCAAATATCGGTTTTTGTTTTCCTTCATTAATAATCAGTTGAATGCAAAAAAATTCTTTAGAGGTGAAGTAATCAGTGATCGATAACTTAATCGACGGCAAATTGTGTTGATTGTCAGTTAATCATATCAGTCATTCTTGAAGCAAAAGTTTACATTTGCTGGTTCCAGCTCCTAAACATCAGAGTTTGCAGCTGTAGGTCGTCAAAACAAGTAATTTAAAGATGTCAGTATTTCCTGCCATCTTATAGAAAAAAATGGAGTAAATCAAGACATTAATTGATACAGTAATCATTAGTTATAGCCCCGTTTCACTTTATTCCGTGTGTACTTTTCTTACTACGTAGTTGTAATTTCACATTATCTTCATCACGGGCTGTCGTCGGATCCTTTCCTCGCTGCTGTAAAATCAATGGTGCAACACAAGTGAGAAAATGAGGGGTAACATCCTCTTTACAACAGGAAGTAAAGCTATTCAGGGAAATGAGGCCTTAATTTGAAAAACATAGAATGCTCCATGTGGCTGTGGCTTTAATGGCCGAAGGTTATTGATTCAAACATTTGACCATAACGCTTTTAGTAACAAAAGAACATAGAGCAGAGCGATGCTGATGCTCAGCAAAGCCTCACCGGGCAAATAAAGGTTTAAGTGTATCATGAAGACGTTGTCAGGATAAGTGGCGGGTAGCAAACTCCCGCACACTGTCAGTTTGTGACATTTCTGACGGGGACCGTTTGACAGGCAGGGAAAGTTAAGTGAATTTTGACGCTGAAGCCCTCCAGGAAGTGACAGTTGGTCCGTCATAAAACTTAAGCCTTCAACATTGAAACGATATCACATTAGCCAGATCTGAACATGGAGGCTAATTGGGGAGAAGATGTTTATCGCAATTTCAATTTTCACATTGAAATCGCAGCCTTGAAGCATTAGGATGGAATTAATATTAATAACAGAATTCTTTGCCTTTACCGTGTGTACATTCATTATTATACTGTAAATGAATACGATTGCAAATTCCTGCAAAAATGTTTTTTAAACCACCTTGTTTCTGGTGCTTAAAAAGTCTAGCGACACATTGACCTAAAACTACTTTAGCCGTTGTAAAATTCACTCTCAGCAATCACACTTGGCACTACAGTATCATGGCACAATAATTTCATAATATTCAGCATTGTCTCACAAAGTTATGGGCTTTGCTCTTTGTTGAAACTATATCCCGGCTCTCTTTTATCTGATAAAAGCTAATCCTTTGATTTTCCTCCACCAGACAACTGCTTGTTTCAGTCCTAATCATGCTTTTACACAGATTATTTTGAGCCCGTCATGGGTGAGGAGGGGGGTGGCTCTGAGCCTCAGGACACTGTCACAGAGCGAGAACACCCTGTAAAAAATCAAACTTGTGGCAGACAGTTAATTTAAGTGATTGTGAGTCTGTAAAAATGCATCTTTGTTCATTGAGTCAGTGTTTGACTCTTCACCCTGGCTCAGATCAGGGTCGGCTGTAGACTGTGACGATGAAGTTGGGACATGTTCAGCGCCCTGCTTCAATATTCTTAAATAAGGAGGGTTTTCACAGTACATCGACCCCGTCCAACTGGTCCCAGTGCTCTGATCTCCACTGGTGAACTTTAGCCCTGTGTCTGAACTGCAGTGTCGCACTGGCATTTGTCCTCACACATCAGCACTTTATTCGTCTCTACTTTTCTTAACCTTTCCACTGTTATGATGTGTCGCTAGTAGACTGACAGTGTGATTAATCCATCAATCACCTGCTGTGATGAGTCTCATCTCATCTCGTGTCCTCTGTGCTCCAAGCACACCAAGCATCTTGTTCTTGTCTGTTGAAATCAAAAATGTTGTATAGTTAAAAAGCTCCTGGCGACTTTAAAACGGCCCAACTAGACAACTGGCGGGCATAAGCGTTGATGCTGAGCTTGATTTCCTCAGTTTCGTACATGATAAGGGTCAAAGCCACAAAGCTATGTACTGTATAATGATAAATGGGTGTCTTAATTTGTCAGCAATTCTTTGTTAATGAGAATTTTTCAAAACCTTTGTTCCATTTTGTGCAAGACTTCATAATGGTGAGTTTGTTGCAAATTGATGGTAGTTTAGTTTTTACACTTGCTTGTAGAGCCTGATACAGGATTTTTGGGCTGATGCTGATACAGATAAAAGGGAGTAAAAAATTCTGATAGCGATATATCGATTAATTTTCTGATATTCATTGTCCAAAATGATATCAGTCTCTGAAAAGGTTTACTGCACGTGGATCAGTGTTTCCTCTTCATTAACGTAGGAGTGGTGGACCACCAAAGTAAGAATATAACCACTACAGCGAGATAAATTGGGAAGCTGAACGTTCTAATCTACATAACAAAACAAAGGCTGTTGTGTAGAAATAGCATCAAGATCAAATATGAACAATATTAATGCTGCAACCACTAGAACCAAAGTTAAAACCAGCAAGAATGGACATGGAACAAACACCGAAACTTAGCCTCTGCCACCACTGCTAAAACAAACAATTGTAGAGGAAACATCATATATTTTATAACAGTTTTTTTTTTAATTGCCCAAAGCATATTTTTGTACTTTAAAGATTTAATGTGAGTCTCGTTTCCAGGTCGTCAAATACCAGCGGTTTAGGTGGTAGGTTGGGCCGGCCACCACCCAAAGCGTTGGTATTTGACGACCTGGAATATATCTTATACAAACATCTGTAAAAACAAAAAATAAAGTTTTCATATTGCAGCATATCGGGAGACCGTACGTACATGCCGATATAGATGTACCTGTGATGGGTGCGATACGCTAATAATGGCCTATCGGACGATATGTCGGTCAGGTCCTATTTAATACATTTGCAGCAGTTCTCTTTTTTTTTTTTTTCTTTACACATACAAACTAAATTCTACTCTACATGCTGCAAAGTTACAAAACATTTCTGGTCATGCACACATGAAAAAGTACATAATTTTTAGTGTAAATGAACTATTTCCATGCAGCTGTCATAAATATGTGTTCACTTTTTCTTTTCTTTTTTTAAAGTGGCCAGTGCACCCATATATTCAGCTGCCAAAACAGAAAAGAGGCCAGTTGGTTACCCTCCAATATAACTGGCGTAGTACTCGTGGCTAACGCACCAGCCACAGCCAAAATAAAGCACCATTTGGCCGGCTGCTGGTGGTCCCGATGATGATTATCTGGGATAGAGAAGAGCTTCTTTGCATCTTGACGACGTGCAGCCAAGATTACACTGTTGCACCAAATCCTGGCTCACTGCTGTGACTTGAAATGAGAAAGGAAGTATTTTTCTGCAAGGAAATAACAGTTCAGTCTAGCCTGACAGCCTTTTGATGATGATGATGATGTAGCTGACTGGGGTTCATTTGTTTCTCCAAGTTTGTTTTTAGTTTCTATTATCAGCTATCTGCTATGTCAGCGCTGAACTGTAACAAGAAATTCATAATAATCCTGTCGTAATGGAGTATGTTAAAAATAGTGTCATCTGACTTCCTTAATAAATGACAAAGAGCTCATTCAAGCTTCTTTCATTTATTTGACAGTTGAGAAAGAAAATCATCAGTCCGCTGCCGAGTAGAATAATTTCAACTTTTACAGCTGTTTTGCTTGTTATCGTTCACTTTGGGAGCATCAGTCAGCAGTGCTCATTACTTGTATGTGATGACTTAATTAAAATGGACTCTCTGGAGGACTGCATTTATGCCAAATTGACTGCTGAGTAATAATGAAGCTAACAATAACAATGTTAATCAGGTTTCTTTGAGCTGATGATCGCTACGTTTTCTCCTCTGGACCAAAGGGCATTTAAGTTCAGGAGAGGTTATCAGTGATGTGAAATATAGTGAAAATAAATGATTCCCCCTTTTATACAGGGGGGGGGACCCCCCTGAAAGACCCCTGGGAGTCCCTGGACCCCACTTTGAAAGCCACTGCTTTCAGATATGCTGCGTTTTATGTTGCCACTGACAACACTTCTTTGTTTGGAATTGAAACTGAAGGGGAGTCATGTGCAGTGTTGCAAAATAGAAAATTCAAGGGAGAAAATTGTACTAACCGCAGTTAAATTGACAGTAATGCCCCTGCAGAGACAACACTGCTACAAGCACCAACAAGTTTGGGGCTCAGAGTTCAGGAGTTTAGGAAAGATTTAACCCTGATTTGCCCTCCTGACAATTGGAGGAGAAACCTTCTCTGAGGCCCAGGTCCAACATGATTTATGTCAATTGTGGTTGATATTTAGGATCTGAAATCAGGATGATTACGTCAGTACATTCTGAGCAGTAAACATTGTAGCCCATGTAGCTCGTTAGCTACAGCTAGCATGCTAACTACTGTAGACAGAATCTGAATCTCACCTCTAGTTCCTGCCGAAGAATACACAACCCGTGTTGACCACGTCTCCCGACCATCATCTCATCCAAATTCTCTCTCTGAAAACTCTGGCACGATAATCTTAATATCCTGCAGTGTGTGATGCAACCCGATTTTAAAACTCCTGTAGTCTGAGCCCGACTTAAGACATTAGCTGGTGAACGTAGTGGAGAATTTAGCAGCGACAGAGGCAGATATTGCCCTCAGGTGTTGGTAGAGACCAAAAAAAAAAAGAACTAAAAGAGAGTAAATATTGGACTTGCATACATCAACACAAACATGACTCCAGATCAATAACGTTGCACTTAAACTGTAAGATATGGAAACAAGCAACAGTTTGCTAACTTTATCCCCACAGCAGCACTGGAGAAAGGTCTGACTGCGCTCATTATCACTCTGATATAGGGATAAAAAACACTGTAGCTTGTCTTTATTTCTTAAACCAGTCACAATTGTGTTGGGCGGCGCTAAGCCCAGGATGTGTGCGTAGGGCTCCTGTTGTTTGTTTTGCATGTGAGGAGACGAGGCCAGACATTAAAATGGCCACATGCCCTCAAATGAAAAGTTAACTGCCTCAAGCTGCTAGCTCGTGTAGGTTCGTTACGTTCATGACCAGGTTAGGGTTAGGGCATGTTGCAATTTTTAGCATGTGGGTTGCTAGCTCGGATGTTGTTGTCGTTTCACGTAGCTATGGAGGTTTCAAAAATGGTAACACGCAGAAAATGCCACCTTACATGAGGACCCAAAGCAAGCTTATACCCACAGTCTACATCCGGTGATTCAGGCTAGTTCACAACTTAAAAGGTGACGATCAGTGATTGTGTCCACAACTTGTTTCCACTGCTTTCGACTGCATGATTAATCAAAAATGTATTTTTGTAATTGTCAGGACTCAGTTTGTTTTTTTAGCAGATCACTATAGAGGGAAGTAGAGAGGACACAGCATGTTTCAGCAGATTTCTTCAGAGACTCTGTTCCTCATTGGAAGCTTATCTCTTTTGTTTTCTTGCCGTTGGCGTGGCCAATGTGTCCTGAGCCTCTGGGCGTTAAGACTGTTTGCTCTTTGATATCTTCTCCTTATGTTGAAGGCTGTGTTCGTGTCTCTGTCTGTCTGCACGGTAGGACCACCCTATTCTCTATAATAGCCCCTGTGTTTAAGAACTCAGAAGGAGCTGGACACAAGCCCATTTGGTGATGCTAATAGCATATGCCATTTAATGAAAACATTTATCCAAAGCTCCTTACAGTGTCATGAGTGTATGTGTTTTTGTGCTAGTGGCTCCAGTGGGCCCCCTAAAGCTTTTATGATGAATCTTCTAGTAACAGAAAGAAACTACTAACCCAGATAGTGTTACTGCTGTAATCTCCACATTTCCCCCACTGGGATCAGTTTCACTCATCCCATCTTCAGCTAAACATGACTTAAACTAATGTACAGAATAAAAACCACCACTGGTCCACACACAGGCAGTTGTATTGTTATATCTCCACACATGGGACAGACACAGAGCTCCTTGTAATCCTTTTCTAAATGGGTTTCATCCTACTTCAAGCAACACAAAAACATGTTTTAACACAGCGAATGAGCTTTAAAAAATAGGCTGTTTACTGTCAATCTAATCTCCTGCGTTATTGAATCTGTTGAAACCTTTATGGTCCTGCAAGTACGTAAACAGCAGCTCCACAGCAGTCTGCACTGATTGTTCTGCTTGCTCTTTCATCATAGGTTATCGGGTCCTGCGATCAATAACGGGATGGCTCTGGCCCTCATTGATAGTTCCTCCAGCAGAATAGTTGAGAACAGCTTTGGCATGCGTCATCGCTGTGACTTTGAAAGCATTGCATTGATTTTAAGTTGTAATAGTGCAAAATCTTGCAAAATGACACCAATGTTCAGCAACCTGGCTCTAGTCTGTTCAGTTTAGTTTAGTTTAGTTTGCAAGTGATGTGTATGAAGCTACAATTGCAAATCGAGGCCTTGTGTGAACCGCTTTGAACAGTGATGATCAAAAAGGTTTGCGTGCGATGTGTCATATCCAGGGTTTTTGTGTTAGTGTGTGTGTGTGTGTTTGGGGCTACTTATCCCTGTTTTCTTGTTTAAAAGTTTTGTCTAGACAGTCTATGACAGGTCGATAAGATGACGCTTTAATCACGTAAGCAGTTGGCTAAGTATTTTTTTTTCTTTTGTTGAGTGCGTACATTTTTATGAGTATTGTATGTCTGCATCTGCTTGGGCTGTCACAATAAGAGTAGGCATAATAATAAGTTAATTCCACCACAGAAGAGATTCTCTGCAATGAGGTAAAAAAGGTATGTGCATATATCTGTATTGACATCGGCCAAAATGAGTTGGAAAATATTGGCATATCCGATCCAAAATCCTGCATCCCTAAAAAGGTCTTCCCAGAGCCCAATGGCGACATGTCAGATAAGCCGGAGATAATTAGTTTACCAACGCAGGACGAAGGAAAGCAGCAAATGCTCACATTCGAGAAGCTGTAAACAGAAGATATTTGTCAGTTTTAATCACCAAATAGTTGTGAGTTAATTTACCGTCGATAGAATTTGTCAGATCAAGTGACTTTGGATAAATAGTTACTCAATATAACATTAATCCTAGTTTTTATCCCAGGAGTTTTAGCCGCTGTCAAAGAGGGGGATTGTGTACGGATGGCGGGTTCCAACCTCTTTCTCTGTTTTACCAGCCAAACAGATTTTTGTCACATAAATTTGCCGCCAGTCGCCGGCAGGTTACCTGGCAGAGAGAGTGAGCAAGGTAGACCGACTTTACACAAGAGTTTTAGTCTGGTGGTTCGGCTTTCTGTCTTGTCTGCGTGATCAGACGTGTGAATCTCTGCTTCTCTTGCCTGTGGGAGAGACTTGACTGACACGAAGAAGTGCTCAATGTGCCATCTCTTCCTCCTCACTGCTCACTCTGATGCACTTTCAGAGTGTGAAGTAAAGAAGCAGAGAGAATATTTTACTCTTCCTGCCAGTACGGGCTCATACAGTACTTTAAAAACATATATTTTGTATTGCTGGAGTTTAATCCTCTTTAAATACTCAGATGTGAGATTTGATGGTTGCCACGTGTTTCTCTTTGAGACTCTTTATCCCCAAAATATAATCTGAACGTATGCATAAACAGCCATTTAAGATGATGTGAACAGCAGGAGTTTCAGTTCTTGGGTCTGACCTGTGAGGCGTATTACACATTAGCTTCACTAACTTCACTCCTGGCCTCCACCACCTAAACTCAAAGCTCAATTATTCAAGTGTTGCAGCTTCTTGGCAGCTCGTAGAGCCTCCTGGCTGGCAGCAGTCTGCTTCTCTTTGGATCGCGTCTATTGTCTGCCCGATTTCCCCCCCCCCCCCCAGGCACTGAATCCTAGCTGGAGGATTGAGGGCCGTCAAACAGAATTAAGAGGAGACGGCAACGGTGTGTGTGACGGTGGATGTGTGTGTGTGAATACTCACAGTTGGGTAAGAGAATGTTTAAATTTTTGTGTCTGTGTGGCCTCCGTGTGTGTGTGTGTGTGTGTGTGTGTGTGTATGTGTGTGTTTGAAGTGAAGCCAAAGCTTCCACAACAAGAAGAGGCCTCTCCTCCTGGCTCCGTCCACTGATGCAGGCCTTCAGTGTCCGTCACTCCAGCTGGCAGCCAATTTATACCAAGGCCAAACACTCCAATACCCACAGGCAGGCCAACAGGGGCTCTTTGAGAAGCCAGAGTGTGTCTCTGTGTACTTATCAGCTAGTGGGCCAGTTGTTCAGCTCATGATTGACTGCAAACGTTGTTAATCTTCAGACTTTGCAGCATCCAGAGGGCTTCTATCTGTGTGTTTGCAGTGGTGAAGGCATGAATTGCGTTATATCAGTGGGGCAAAGTTAACGAATTCACTGGAAGCTGTACGGCTCCTGTGTGGCTCTTAACAGCTGTAGACCCGAACTGTAAACTCTGATATCAGTAAGACTACAGCAGAGACACCAGAAGAGGGGCAAAAGATGTAAGTTCTATCTTGAGGGTGGTGTGAAGGGAAGGGAGGAAAGTTCATGTGGTCAAGACTGCGATACTGGATTTTCATTACTTTGTTTGTTTTTCTCCTCTTTTTCACCCTTAAAGTGATACTGATAGGAATGGATTACTTCATTCGATTACCCATCATGTGAATGGAAACATTAGTACCACCAATAAACTGCCAACTCTGCCAAATACACCACAAACTGTATGACTAATTCAATTTCATTCGGCTCATTTACAAACTTTTTTTAGTGGCAGTAGCTATTTTTAAAAACCACTATCACGTCTCAGAAGTTGTGTCTACACAGAAGCATAACGAACTGTGGTACTCAGAGCAGCTTTTACCTAACAGAAATGCAGTTTTCACTGTCCATCATCCATATATCTGTACATTCATCGCAGGCAGCCTCAATGACGCACATTAAAGAAAGCTGACATTAAACCACAGCCGTTTTTGACCTCCAACACTGTCCTAAAAACTGCTAAAATACTGAACATGTGCTTTCAGTTTTCGTATTTTACGAGCATCTCTGGCCTGTTGACAAATTGATCTTCTGGACTTGTATCTGATGATTTAGGTTGCTGCTTTGGGACGCCTCGTGATTGAGTCACAGTTTACAATCTGTCCAGCACTGATATGCTTCCAGCTAGATACGGTGCACTGTGGTTATCTTCATTCTGCTTTTTAAACATTGGGGCACGTGTCCTTGTTAATAAAATGACTTCTTCACTATCAATAGAGAGCTTAAATTCCCTCTGAAGCCTGTCATTGTATCAGAGCTGAAGAGCTTCCTCTGCATCTAGTTCTGCTTTTATGTATTTATTTGGCACTTTTTTGGTTAAGGTTAAGTGATAATACAACATTTTATTATTGTGAGGTGTAAAATTGAGCTTGGCAGACTGTAAATTTACCACCATGAAATGTCATTTGATATGCATAGTTGGCACTTCTCAGGGATCAAATAGTGCAACTGACCTCTCACCTTGAAGTTCTCATCCTTCACCTGTTCTGCTATTTCTGCAGCCAGACTCTGCTCTGCTTTCAGATTCTTACGTAAGGGCGCCAAACATGAAATCAACCCACAGTATGCTGAACATTTGAGGCATTTAGCTGATCCTCTTATTTAGCCTGAGTGGCGCAACAGTTTTTGTTTTAGTTTTTTTCCGTCCACCAGCATTACAAGCAGCCATTATAAAGGAGTGGATTTGAGTCGCAGTTTGTTTGTTTTTTTGCTTTGACCTCAGAATAATCATGTGAAAGAGGCGACCGGAAACTTCAGTTCAAGTGGATTTTAAAAAAGTAGATTTTGATGTGACTGAAGTCAGGTCAAGCTAACTGTAGTGAGTCAGTGTTTTGACAGTGTAGTCCCACTTGTCCGCACCATCTGTTGTCCTCTTATTATAGCTCATTGTGAGAATTTGTTGGGAATTCTTTAAAGTGTAACGAGAGAAGGATTTGTATTTTTATGCTGTTGTTTCTTCTTTAATGAGTTAACTTGTCTGGAGGGGAACAACCTTTAGTAAATATATGCCACATTCATTTATTTACCAAAGGCACATTTGAAACTTGGGGTGTTGAGTTTAAAGCAGTAGTTCCCAACCTTTTGGCTGGTGAACCCATCAAATTAATCCATGTCTACTTGTGACCCCCTGATGGTGGTTTTTCTTTGTACTTGTAGTGTGAAAATGAGTTGTGACTACGGCTATACTGAGTAGTTTGAAGCTTTGTTCATAACGTTGACATTCAAAGCCTAAATCAACGTTTGATTGCTGCATATCTGGTATATTTATTCTGTTTAATATTCTAATATTATTAGTGTTATACTGTTAGATTCCATAGGTGGCTGCGTAGGGTTGTTTGGGACTCACACTATCTAAACATTTCCAATAAATTCAGAGCGTTCAAAAGTAAAAAAAAAAAAAAATCATTTCCAAAATTCACAAAATGTTTGTATCCAATGAAATTATCTGCTTCAATCCATATTTGTTGGCGGCTTAGCCTCCAGAAACAACATTTACACTGCAGTCAAAACTATTTGCTCTCCTGTTTGCGGCACACAAAGGGAGGCACGCACGAAATTACATTTATAATAAGAAAAACAAAAATCTATTTTACCTGTTCGCCTTTTCTGCTCAGTTTCCAGACCGTCGTCGGGGAGCAGAGGAGATGTTTGTCCTCCTTGGTGAAGTAGATTCTGACCTCCGTTACCTTCCCAGCAGTTGGGGAAGAACACACAGGAGCTTCACTTTGGTCTTGAGAAGCTGCAGCCTTTATTTACTGACAAACTGTAACCTGCACTGCACATTTACAGCTACAGACAACTTGCTGCTTACTCCTCACGGCATGAAAAACTGGGCTTGCAGCCCTTTAACCGCCTGCAAACCTCCCTAATACCAGCAGTTAATGGCTGTTTGTAGCCGGAGAAGTCTGCTCAGTGACTCAGACTTACCTTGTGGTTCCTTTTGGGGTCAAACTGGGTTAGAGGATGAGCAAGCTGCAGCCTCTGCAGCTGCAGGTGAAGAGATCCCAGACAGTCAAGCAAACATGCCACCATGAGTGCTTCTCTTTAAGGCTCAAGGCAAACATTACATGACGGAAGGTTAGCTGCGCAGATCACGAAACATTTGCGCACTTAAGTTTTCAGGAACAAATTTTGAGTGAGTAACATGCCATTAACCACGTGCAGGACCCAACACATGAAGAAATAAGGCGGCTGCGATGTGGTACAGTATTTGTGTTTTTTGTTGCTGGTTGTAGAACCCGATGAATAAAACCAGAGCGACTGGTTTCTTGATGTGTCGGCGGTGTAAATGGAGAGTGTGTGTGTGTTTCAGTGAATTGTGGGAAACAGTTGCAGCTTGACAGGTGGGAGGATGCGTGATGATGAACCCTCGGTTACCTTTACTTTCATCTGAGGTCTTCTGGAGCTCTTCATAGTAACACGTATGATTTCTGAATGTAGACTGATGTATGAATTGTTCTCCCTCTGACTGTTTTTGAGGAATAGCCTATATTTTGATATGAATTTAGATCTGTGAGAATCAGTACATTAATTGGTCGATCAACAGAGTTAATCAATTACTTTAATAACCGATTCATTGTTTTGTATCATTTTCTTTAAAGTAAAAAGGCCGAAATTGTTACAGCTTCTCAAATGTGAATATTTTCTCGTTTCGTTAGTCTTCTACTGATTGTAAATTAGATATTTTTGGTTGGTTGGACAAAAGTTTTTGAAGATTTCACATTGGAATTTTTTTTCCCATGCTTTGTGATATTGTATAGACCTAATGATTAAACAACTACTCAACAAAAATCAATAGATTAATGGATAATAACAATAATCTTTGTAGCCCACATTTCTGCAAATGTTTTAATGTGCTCTTATTTCACAGCTTTGATCTCTCACATTCTCTTGGTCTTTGTTCGAAATGTTTAAATTGTTGAGCTCATGTCTCTGTTGAAAAACAGATTTCAGTATCAGTGACACCTCTTGTCTCAGTGTATGATTTAAACTCTAAACTGTATCCCTGTGCACATTTTGGCGTAATTTTGTAGCTGTGGTAAAATGTACTTCTGCCACCAAGAGGAACACCTGACATTCTGCTTAAGTTTATGTGCAGTCATTTAACAGGTAACAGAAAGCAGCAGTGGGACATAAGAGAGGCAATAAAGACAGTAATGGGGGTTCATTTTACATTTGTCGCCAGGAGGCATGGGCCTCTTTAAACTTTACTGTTAGCCAACAATGTTTACAGTCTTGAACGTGATCAGGTGGCAAGATAAACCAGCCAGACAGCCACATTAACTCTGTAGGTATACAGGTTTAAGGCGATCAGACAGAGGGCATTTTGCAGGATACGAAATCTTAAGTGCCGCACTAATTAGCCTCCTGGCTGCTGTTTCTTATTCCAATCATGGTAATTATGGATGATAAAGTAACATATCTCCAGGCATCCAGAAACAGCCAGCACAAGTTTCTCCTCTATGATTGTGAACTGTAAAGCAAGGGGCGCGTCTCAATTCATCCGACTAGGCAATAGGGAAAAGACGCAAATGACATCAGGCGCTGTTCTCCTCTGAGTTGATTTTTCGGGGGTTTTTTTCAATGTGAGGCGCTCAGAGCTTGTAAAACGCGCGGTGTCCAGGGCGCATTAGCAGCCCATAGAAAACAACTGGAAAAAGATGCTACTGACTGCCTAACTCGCCGTCTGAATCTCAGCTGGTGTTTTGTGTGACCCTTGGCGATAGATTTGTGGGACTAAAAAGTGTAAATACCCTTCTGGTTGCAAGGAAACATAGAATTTTGGGAACCTTTTCACAAGTGGATATGAGAGACAACAAGGGTTATTGCCTCCTCCCTAGTAAAATGAAGAAACATAATGTTTGTGTTTATATGCTCTGCAGGCTATAAGATGGATCTTTTTTTTGTTTTCAGATGGTACACAGTTGCACAGCATTGATGTTTGCTGCTGTACTGATAATCTGGTATATTTGCTGTCGTTGGACAGGAGATGAGGGGTACGACACGGAACAAAGGTTCAAAATTTAACCTGATATGTTATAAGCACTTAACTACGAGGACAGCTGTAATGTATGACTGTTAAGATCAAGAACGGAATTTCTAATATGACGTCCAAAGCAGGCTATCTATTGCAGTAGATGGTGGCTGTCTCGTCTAAGGAATACTTTAACTATAAAAGGAAAATTCCGTCATTACCTACTCACCCCAATGCTGAAACTAAAAGCATTAGTGTGCAAGTCCACAGTGAAGATTTCAGCCTACAAAATGGTGTATCTGGTATCCTTGAATGACCTTGAAATCAGCGCCCAAAGAATTGAACTGAAATTAACTCAGAGGTTGTTTGTTATCTTTTATCTCTACTGTATATATGTAGTTTCAGTTTTTCCTGTGGAACAAGAGGTTTGCATTTAGACATCATGGTTTTATGTTTTAATTATTGTTTATTTAACACTTCCATGGCCGTTTTGATAAGGGAAGTGCTTGGGATGAAGCCCATTAATAGACAGCTGCATACAGGCTGTTGGCTAATTCGGGTCATATTCCTGTTCCAACGTGTGGTGTCGACCTGTTTTGGTTTAGAAGCGGGTCTTTTGGTGATATTCACAGTAGAAGTGCAGCTAGCTGGAAGCTAATGAGAGAAGTCTTGGCTTTTCAGGAGGGGTGCCTCAAGGAGGACTCGGCTAAATCGAAGCATTTCAGACAGAGATGACTATGGACAACATGTGAAAAGTAATGTGTTTCTCAAAACATTAATGCATGTAAACTTATTTTAGTGGACACCTAAAATAAAAATATGAACCTGAAAAAGAGCATAATATGTCAGTTAACCTGGTAAAAGTCTTGAATGTTGA
>JBBPCS010000100.1:60917-113607 GCA_037974645.1 Hollardia meadi | reverse complement strand
GGCCCCCCCCCCCCCCCCCCCCAAAAAAAGGCTAAAATTTGACATATTTCACTGTTTGGGCTGAAACAAAAAGGCATCTCCGCATGCAGCTCCTGTGACATTGGCAGAAGGATTGGGGCCAACACTTCCAACCTCCATCCTGTTCTCCCATCTGTAGCCTTTGGCTCACAATTTTCCCTTACTTATAGTTTTAAGAGTTCACCAACTGAATATTTATGCTCTCTTTAGTTGGAGGTACATCTTCAGGGCATTTATTCAAAGCTCCACTGTACTTCAAAAGCATGCATATATAGTATGTTCTTTGCTTGGACAAACCTATTTGCATAGACTTCTACTGTATGTATTAATATACAGCATTTGATTCAAATAGAGCAGCACGCTTTGCATTTCATTGGACTGTTAGTAGTTTTCAATAAGCGGGTTCAAGGTGCAGGCAGTGAATAGGAATCATTTGAATGCTGATAAAAAAAGGGTGTACTTGTCTTTTGCACTATGAAACTATGCAGTGGCTCAGACCCAAACACTTTTGTTCAAACATGTTGAGCCAGAATCCTGTGCAGTTGTTTCACATAGCCAGGTCTTCACAGTAAAGTGTCAGCACTGGAGAAAGGACTGGCTGCACCCCTTATCATTCTGGTATCATTTATGATTTGGCTTGTTTGTATTTGTTTAAACCAGTCACAACTGTCTTGAGCGGTGCCAAGACCAGGATGCGATGGCGGCATCCTTGCAAAATAGTGTTGAGGGAATTCGTTTTGCACATGGGGAGGAGAGCCATGGCATTAAACTGGATAAAATCCATGCAACAGAAAAGGTAAAAGCTGCTAACTTGTTTAGGTTTGTACTGTTAGTGGCCGGTTAGGGTTACTTGCCATTTTCAGGTTGTTGTTTCCTGTAGCAACAGGGATTTTGAAAATGGTCACATGCAGATAGAAGAAGGGGAAGAGAATGCTGCCTGGAAAAGGCGCCCAGGGGCAGGATTACACCAACATTCTAGTCATATTATTTATGCAGTGAATGCTATCTTGAATGTCACAGGAGATACATTCTAAATGATGACCATCATATTTAACATGGGCCCTGGTGTTTCTGTATTGCTCTGTCATTTGCATAATGCATGTTTCGGAAAGTCAATTCTGCTGAGGGAGAATGAGATCTGTATGAAGCGGTGATTGCATGATGCAACATTTGCAAGTCTCAAGGGGAAGTCATAGACTGCAAGATTAGAAATTCTCTCAACCATCCAAATGACAAGTTTTTACACTTAAAAGGGTTTGGCCTGAAGCAATTTTTCACAAAGTACGAACTGGTCCAGAGATTGATACTGGTGTCCTTCCAGTAACAAATCATTTTCTGTTACCTGCAGGGTATAGCTGACCTTTGAGTCAGTCAGGAGCAGAGCGACTATTCTTGTAGAGATCCCTAAAGAGTTTCCTCAGACACAGTCATCAAGACAGGAGAAAATAGAGTTAGAGAGGCCCCCCAGCCAATAGAAGAAGAAAATTACATGATGTGTCATAGCCAGGGTTTAAAGTTGTACTATATAACTGTAACCACCAAACTGCCAAATTTTGTCTATACTCACATGCTAAATATGATGGCAATGTGTACTCAAATTATACAGAACATAATATATGCTATGGCCAGTCAAACAGGTCACAACTGATGGCTAAATCATGTCTTCAAATGAACATAAAGGTGGGAAGCCAGTGCAGGATCATGTCTTGGCACCTGCTTAGAAGGAGGTTTGACCCTAGACCTCTGCTGCGCCCTCCTAGCGAAGTCCTTCGCTGGCTATCTCCATTGTATGGATCCTTGGAGTGGCTATACAGAAAAAACAAAACAATTATGAATGCCACATTTGACTAAATTGAGCCTGCAAAATGCTATTAGGTTTGCATGAGATACAAGCCATAACCCATGTTTTTGCTAATTTGGGTATATACAGAGAGCAAGCACAATGGGACGCCTTGACGGCATATGACAGCTGTAGCTTGGAAAATAGCACTATGGGGCACTGAATTGGATTAATTAACTGTTCATCAGACCACAAATGAGAAAAGAATAAGGTTGGAAACTGACACTGGTAGGGTGGAGTGTTTGTCAGAGCTGGACCTCACTGATTACTGTACATAAATACAATTTTATAACTTTATTTTCTAATTTTGGTTAAACAAAGATGTTTTATGGAGAAAATATTTTCCGATTTTCCCTCCGACAGCTGCTCTGCCTCAACGCTTTATGATTTTCAGAGTTTCCTGATGGACCGATAACTTCACTTGTTGCCTAACTGCTAACTGCTGCCATCTGTAATTAGCTAGTTAGCTCAGGTAGCTGTGCAGCTAGCAGTCCTATTCGCTGACTCTGCCCAGATTGGAAGCCTGGACCTGAAAAACCCCCTCCTACCTGCGGCCCAAAGCCCCTCTGGTGTCAACACCAACAACCCCTGGAGCTCTGAGCTCTTACACATCCATGCCCACATCACCATTTTCCAAGCTGCTGTAGCTGTTATATGCTTTTATCATTTGGCGCGGTTTCATCTAAAGTCGTTTGGAAAAAACTATACATGTGATGGCTCTCTGTATAGACTTGCAGTATCTCTTGTGCAAGAATTAATTGGGATTGTTGGTGGTTTCTTTTTATCGTGGTTTAAATTCCATCCTGAGGTGATCCCCGCTAAAGATCAAAATGCAGGAGAGGTCCGTGGTTGTCTGCACAAATGAATGAATTTCAAAGATGAAAACAATTTCTGAGGCTTAATATTTAAGCATCACAATGAGTAAGTGAGGCTCCATATTCAAATTTATTCAGCGAACAAGTGACAGGGGAGGAACCGTCCTTCATCATTTTCTCACATCTACCCAGGGCAATGTGCAGAGCACTGATGGGTTGTAGAAACATAATTACAGGCCTGATGCATACGCTTAAACTCTCCTCCTACGATTTAATAAGTTCAGTCTTTCAAGACACCAAGTGCTCCTGAAGGGACTGTTTGCATATTGCAAACTTTTTTCTTCTGTGTGGTGAATCTTTGATCTGAGCTTTTATTTTCCTGCTCCTCTTATTTTTTTTCTTATTTTTTTTGCATTTTTGTCTGCCTAAAAAGAAATGCCCAATTGTCTTTGTAATGAAAATTGTTACTGCTGCTGGTCTGGCGAAGTTACGGAGCCCAGGAGTAACCATAGAGAGAAAAAATATATACTTTAAGGCCATGTTTTACTACTTCGAAATGCTATTTCGCTTGTGCATGATAAGCTTGTTCCCATGTTTTGGTTAAAGACAACAGAAAGAGGCAAAGTGATGGGAATCAGGAATAAAATCTAGTCTTTGTTTTGATGTAAATCCATTTCTTTCAGATTAATTAGTTTCTGTCTCACTACAATGTTTGAATGGGCTCTCCTTGGGATGAACACACACTGAGGCCACTCTAAGGTTTTCATTGATGAATACATTTGAATTTGTTTTTATGTATTTCAAAGCTGCAAATGAATATTTTATGGTCAGAGTTAAAGAAATATCAGGCCAAGGCAACAAAAGTAACAAGTATCCAGTCACAGTGTGCCTCACGCTGCCAGCAAACTTTGATCTAAAGTTATGCAAAAAGCTTGTTTGAGTCAGAAGCTTTTGACCACGACACACTTCTTTTATCAGTGGTAACAGACCATGTCATGCTGTGTGTGCAAGTAGGCCATGTTCAAATCTTGCTTTGGCAATGTTGGTTTTTTGTAATAAAGAAAAAAAACAAAACACATCAGACAATGCATGTCAGAAAACATTCGATTAATTTTGAAGCCTGTGGGTCTCCAATAAACCTTTCTCCAAGTTTG
This sequence comes from Hollardia meadi, assembly GCA_037974645.1. Lineage (NCBI taxonomy): Eukaryota > Metazoa > Chordata > Actinopteri > Tetraodontiformes > Triacanthodidae > Hollardia > Hollardia meadi. The sequence goes on along the minus strand of JBBPCS010000100.1, from coordinate 109,780 downwards.
GGAATTTTGTATTTATCTATAAAACTGCCGTATTAAGTGTTCCCTTATGGACTGTTTTTACTTTTAAAAAAGGTAACAAAACCATAAGAAACTGTGGATTATAGATTTAATCAAAAGACATTTTGGAAATGCATGTTTTAGTGTATTGTATATTGTGTACAGTGCATTAGAGATTGCACAAACTGGTCACTGGTAAAAGTGTTTTGCAGAAGTGAGATGTGACAGACGTTAGAGCTCAACACATCAAAGTAAGCAGGTGCAAAAGGCCTACTGTTGCACTACACTGCTGTCCATTGGGATTGAGTAATACTGTGGTATATTGTGAAGCTGGGACTCTATCAGGAAAACATTAACATTAAACCACAGAAACATGTTGCATTGTTTTAGCTTTAATAAGTCAGACTCTTATGCTTTCAATATTGGTTGCAATCAAACATGAAATGAAATATGGTGTGGTTTAAATGAAGATATCGCTGCAGTAAATTAGTTTTCATTTCTCCATCGAATGAATTGATTTTTTTTAATTAACATATTACACGAAATTGCAATACAAACAACAACAACAACAACTTCTGAAAATAGGCAGAGTGAAACAGGGGAAGGAGATGGAGAAATCCAATTGACTTAATTGGTGAATATTTCTGATGAAAAATTAAGCTTTGTGCTGACACCGCTTACTTTCCATCAAATTAATTGTTTGAAGTTTTGCTTGCCAAGTACCGTGCTGGTTTATTGATGACAGAAATTAAAATGTGTGATTAACTCTCCGGGGTAATGAACATCTGAAAAATTCCACCAGGAAGTTAGTTTGACACTATTGTCCATCATTCTGTTGGTGTACTGTTTTAACCACTTTGGACTTCTGCTTATAGTTACTATGAATTATTGACTGGTACCAATTTATTTTATTATTTTATTTCTGTTTTGATTGGAGTTTTGTCAAGAGAATACATTATGGCATTGAGAAATATCAACACCTGTTGATGTAAAGTAGTTATTGAGTCATTAGTTTGATTAATGCCATCAACCCATGCAGGGTCCCCCATAAGTGCAGAAAAAATGGGAAAGCTTTCTGGGGCCAGAAATAATTGTGTTCATCCTAATAAAAGCAATGATTACCAAAATTTTGAACCAAAATACTCACCAATACTTATTAGAACAAGTATAAACATTTTATCAATCGTTGCTACAGCTAAATGAGACTCTTAATAATTTTAATCTTATATTCTAGCCAGCAACATGATCTGAAAAAAATTTCCTGGTCAAAACTAACTACTAGCTAATGTTGGAGTAAATTTCCCTGCTGTGCCTGGACCTGCACATAAATCGCGATGCCGGAAGAGGAAGCTAAAGAAGGTGCTGCAGGGCTTCAGATCCAAATAATTAAAGTCTGAGACAAAGAGACGGGCAAACAAGGCAAATGGTGTGACAAAGACTGAACTCGAAAATGGACTCAAATACAAACTAAACTAACGAGGTGATGATGTGCAGGTGGTGAGATGGGGTGAGGAGAATGAGGTGAAGAAACGAGAACAAAAGAGGAGCTGAGAGGCCGAGGAGACACTTGGAACAGGGCAGGGCTAACGAGACTGATGCAGGGTAGCTGTGCAGTAAGAGCAGTGCTGGAGGGCAGGAGAGTGAAGGAGGGAGGCCACACCCAAAACAAACAAGCAGAGGGCTCTTCTCATTTCACCATTTTGTGCCTCCTCGTCTCCTCGTCTCCTCCATCGTTCTGCCTGTGAATCAATCTCAGCGCATCATCTTGAAGGACCTCTCAATTCCTAAAATGCATCTGAAGGACGTGAGGAGAGAGGAGGAGCTATAAGCGAGGATGCAGTGGTGTATCCTTTGGGGAAGTCTTTTCAGCACCCTTCACATAAAAGAGGCGTGACAAGTGGAAAATACAAACCATGGGTGGGATCAGAGGGCCGTACTACAAAGGGAGTTAAACCTACTCAGAGTTAACTCTGGGTTATCAAAGAAAGTCAGGGTTGACAAACTCAGATTACCTACAGTGGAGTTAAACAGTACTACCACAGTGGATAAGATGTTAGTTAGTTGACTTGGTCTTAATTTATTTGGAGTTTGTGCGCGTTCACATAAAAGGGGCGTGTTCGGCAGCGCAGGCGGAGTTTTTTAATGATAACTTATGCTCCATATTTTTCCCAGGAAGAATGTACGATGATAATATCGGGATATGAGGAGTTCAAAGAAATGTCAATGACAAAATCTAACACTGTAACGGCCAACAAAGCCAGAGAGGTTTGTTGGCAGCGCACTGCAGACACACCTATCTTCTCTAGACTCCTCTTTTATTTGTAATAGAATTGAAATGTGAAGTACAACGGCGTCAAGAGAGAGGGGTAATATTCCCAGAAAAAATATCAGAAGTTTTTAGATTATAGCGGTAAATTTATCAGAAAATAAATCACAAATTTACAAGAAAAAAACTTGAATATTCTCTGACAGAACAATCATAAATTTTACAAGGAACATTATGAAAAATAGTGTTTTTCTCAAGGAACACGCCTTCAATTTCAAGGCCGGGTCAATCTCATCGTACAACAGCCGCTTGCCTGCAGTGATGACCTCATCAAATTATACTACTTCACAATCGGATGTAGCAGTAAAGAAATTCTCGTGATTCCGGCCCACAGTCACCATATTATCATAAACATCCAGACATTGCTGTGAATCGGACCTGTGCAGAAAAAAAACATCACGATTTAGATTTATTCTCGTAAATTTGTCACTTTAATCTCAGAGAATTGCAGAATTTTTTTCTCAGATTATAAGGCCCTAATATGTCGTGATAGTAGGTTACAGACACGTAAAATATCATCTCAGACATTGACCCGCTAATTAAGATCCCCTCCCTAAAGCAGCTCGGCCGTAGAGCTACCTGTATGAATGTAGATGTAGATCAGGTAACATTGAGTTAACCACGAAGATAACCCCCTCGGGGCAGTTAAGGGATGCATCGTAAATCGCCATGGCAACATACGAGTACGAGTTAATCAGGAAGTTACACCTGAAGTTATCTGGATACGACGGTTACCTCCCTTTAGTACAGCCCTATTAGTTGTATCAGTTATTTCAGATGATATAATGTGCAATCAAACTTTCTGCCCTTCACCGTTAATGTAGCGCCTCGTCAGGTGCTGCTCTAACCGCATTCCTTAATGACATTTCACCTCCATATAATGTGAATTAAAAGTAAATACAAGTTGTCATGGACACTGCTCATCTGGCAGAGTTCATAAAATACAGCGGCAGGCTATAATGAAACAATGGACAGATGATGCAGCTGTGCCACATGTCACATTTAATTGCTGCGATTTTAAAATGATGGTTCCGAAGCGAGGATGTCTCATTTTGTTAAATGCCTGTTGTCTCTCCTCCTCGCCGCCTCCGCTCACATTTCAAGTGGGAGGGACTAAGACGCGGGGAGAGGAGTCGAGGATGTGCAAACTGAGAAATGAGAAAAGGGGAGAGAGACAGAGGAGCGCTGGGAAACACAAAGTAAATCAGTGACGACACGGCCATGACAGGAGAGAGAGAGAGTGAAGCAGATTTGGGGAGGGTCTGTTCATTGGGCCATTTGGGGCCCAGCCATTTCTGTGGGCCGTTCTGCAGACAGATATATCCTCATTTTGTGCCATCGAATGGTAAAAATAGCACTTGTGACAACTGGCCTTTCTTTATGGCTACAATTTGTAAGATGGCCCGGTGTGAAAAAGCCTCTATTTCCTGTCTTGTGTTACAAATTTGGCCCTAATATGACCTGCTTGGCCCCTGCAGGGTGAAAACATCTACTGAATGAGATAAAGAAAACCTAGTTTCCATTGTTGACCATGATTTCTGTTTCAAACCTCTTGACAGCTGGATGAGAATTGGGAGGCACAAGCCCATAAATCAATCCACCTGGGAGTGTGCCTCCAGACAATGGCACACAATGCTAAATTGGCTGGATAAGGACAAAGGCATAAGGAAGATTCAATACTTTTCATGTAGCCTGGTGTAGAGAACAATGCCAACAGCACAAGCTTGTGCAGAACAATATCCCTTGGAGTGAAAGTAAGTCAATACACAAGACTTTTACCTTCAAGTCCCAGTAACCACTGTGATAACAAGAAAACATGTTTTCACCTTCAGATTAGATGAAGCCATTTAAGAACCACAGTTTTCTTATTCATCAGCCATCACAGATTACACTCGCCAAGGCTTAGAGCGTCGGTCATGGACGCCAAAGTGCCAAAGTGTTCATTATACTTTCCAGCACCTTAGCGAAGTCCTAGCAGTGTGAAGTGGTGGTCTTTCTACATTATTAAACTTTATACAACTACTCTTTGCTGAATGAAATGCAATAGTGTGCATGAGAGAACATCTTATAATAGAAACAAGTGATAATTACCCTGTTTTTTGTTTCTTTAATGGGCATTAAATACTGGATCCAAGTTAATTTGATTGCACAGAGGCCAACTGAAAGTCTTGAGTAATTTCCTTAAGCTCATCTTGGTGGCAATTTAAAAAAATGTTCCCTTACAGAGAAAACAAAGCATGTTTCATGGTGCGTTTGATTGATTCACAGATGTCTTAGCTTATGCTTGTTATCGCATGTTTGTCCAAACTTGGCACCATCCACTGTGTGTGACAATTTAAATTTTATGGCTCCAGAAATGATTGTGGTGGGACATAACCAAACCTAAAGGCCCCTGTATACCAGTAAAATGTCTGCGCATTTTCTAGTCAAGAAAAAGTAATATGTATGGTCTTCTGGATCTGAGCCCTGGGGCAAAACACAACACCTCCCATTTAAGACCCAAGCTGTAGAAGTTAAAGAGCCTTTGCCTCAGGGCCCAAGCCAGCAGGGTGACGGCAGCCCGATGCTGCTGGTCTAAAGTGCTGAAGCAAGCAAGTAAAAATCCAGCTGGTGGACTGTGAAGTCTAACATTCTTCAGTTCAGACGCTCAGTGGACAGCTGTGCTGGACTGTGGCAGTTCAACAGTGTAAATATGAGTATTCTTTTGGCAGGTACTTGATGACCCTTCATTACTAACAAATCCTGTCATATGGTCATTACGATACACTCATGAACCTCGCTACACACAAAGAAATTATAAAAACTCACAAACTTATGTCACTAATTTGTTCCTGTTAATTGGCTCCTGTGTACAGATAAGTTTATTTACCAAACACCAAAAACTAATTTCAATCAGCCAACTCTTTTTTTTATTTAAATGAATATAGAGTTCTCTTGTAGTATTTTTCTTTTGAACCTCTATAGTTTTGACATCGTGTATATTTTAGACTACTTAGACTTATCGTTATGATGTGTACATTGCTGGCATTGTGTACACTTTGGATTTGAACCTTTATTGATGTTTTTTATGTTCTATTTTCCTACTTTGTACTGCTACTGCTGCACAACAACTTGTAGTGCTATTTTATCTTATCTTATCTTAGCTTAGATGAGCTCAGTACAGCTGCGATTGGGAATAAAAAACCAACAATAAACTGTCTTATCAACCACAACTATAACAGAGCCATGACACAAGAGCACCAGAGCCATCTCATTCAAGTTGAGGTGAAACACTTATTTCTCCACTGGCCATCCTGCAGGCACACGATCAGATTATTGGCAACAGCTGAACAAAATGTATCACCTTTTTGTTATGGTTATGATGGATATAGGTGGGAGTATTTCATGTGATTTCATGAGTGTAGCAGGGCCTGACCTGGCAAAATTGGGGGAAACAGTAGCATGTTGGAGCATGTAGCATGTTGGAGCTGTATTTTCCCCTTTGAGTTGCTTTAAAATAACGACAGTATCACGTCTATATCTGCTTCTTCAAGCAACATATTACCCACGCCGCTGCCAAGGCCTTATATATACATGGTACCAGGTGAGTTACCAGGGTGCCCACTATGGCTGTTAGCACTCTCATTCCATTCCCTCTCCCACTCCTCATTCTTTTTGCTCCTCAGTTATTGCCCCCGCCAGGCTTTCTCTGCCTTAAGGCCTTGTGATGACAGGCGACAGGCACCACTGATGTGGTGTAGCTGGCTGCCTCGCTTGTGTCATCTGGAGGAAAGTGACGTTTGACTAGCCTTCCAGAACGACTTAGGATATTATTGCTGCCCTCTGGAAGCCCATGAGTCCATGCAGTACTTTGTGGAAGTGTGTGACGGGCCGCTCAATCAAATCCCAACATTTTTAGCTGAAACCCACGAGAGCTAATTCTGATTTATGTGTTTTCACACCTCATTAGTTTTTTGGACTTCTATGCTCTGAGGGAGAAAAACTCATTTTTTTCCATCCTCTTGATAGTATTTTGATGGGAAGACAAAGAAGAGGCAGAAAGAGTCCATCTTATGCTGCAGGCTACGCCAATTAAGAATTCAGAAAACTATGGAGGCTAAAAGAAGAGTTCTAAGGCATCTTAGGGTGACTCCAGGAGCTCTCATCAACTATGAAGACTGGAGTTCAAGTTGACAGTAACACAGTTTCTTGCCAGGCAGGTCCTATAGAGTCCTATTTCAGAACCGTTACATGAAGTTGCGGTTGTCAAATCCAAACAGATTATAACCCAAACCTTATTTCAGTCTAATTAGCCTTTTATTGGAATGTACAGTATATCAGTTTTCTTTATAAAATTAAAATGATCAATCGTTTTGCATATAAGTGCCATCAAATCTCACAAGATTTCTTTTTACAACCATAAAGTCCATGAGAAAATCTTCAAGGGTTACAGTCAGAGGAGATACTGGCCTCAGATTGATCCCATTCTGTTACAGAGACTCAAGATATTGATCTAAACTCTTAATATCAGAGGGCTGTTATTGCACATTACTATTATCTAGTATGCTATGAAAACTTCTGAAGCATTAAATTGAAAAAGGGGTGAGCCACATGGTTGCCCAAATAAATCATTGGTGTTATTTGCCATTAAAACTGTGATGAGAGATAAAGAGTGAATTTTAAATTCAGCAATTCGGAATGAATAAAAGAAACATACTGTCATTTGTTAATGAGGCATTTCTCATTAGTGAGTTCTCAAACTGCTCCATTGTTCACTAAGTTGAGAATTCAGTGACAAGGTTTTTATTATTTGTTCCTCCAATATCTGTGGATGGCAACAAAAGTATGGTTAAGGCATAGATAAGGTATGTAAAGATGCCTATCCACATTCACAAGCTCAGCACCCTTTTACTTTTACATTACTTTCTGCATCGGCATCAAGCGAGAGCACTGGACATAAATCATGTCCTACAGAATCATTCAACATGGACATTGTTCCTATGGAAACTGCACCATGGCTCATTGCACAGTTAATTGGGATTCAGTTAAAAATGTACAAATTCAATGGAAATCTATCTGTGCTTCCATGGTTAATTTGATATGGGAGTTAATGATGATTGATGCTTTATTTAAGCACTGTGGCAAGGTGTGCTGAGGACTGTTTGAGACTGTTTGCCTGACGATTTTTTCCAAAGTGAGAAAGTACCAAGAGGTGCGGAGGTCAGGGCTGAGTTGGGGGGTCACACACATGACTTTCACCCAGGAGACTGGAGTTTGCATCCCATTTGAATACAAGTGTCACCAGACATTTCCTAAACCTAACCAAGTAGGTTCTGTGCCTGAACTTAACCAAACGTCACCAATGTTTTGTGCCTAAACTTTACAAAAGTAACTCAGACCTTGTGTGGCAGGATAAGACGCCACAGAGCCCGTTGTGCATCACGGAAGGCTTAGCACGTTGGCTGGCGACGCCAAACGGTACTTTCGCCATGTGAAGACCTGGGATGACAACAGGTTGTTCTCTCACTTTTGTTGACTGATCAGACTTGATATCCACAACAACAAAAAAGTAGCCAAATGTTTGCTACAATAGCTAACAGGGAAAAGTTGCCACAGTCCAGACCTTCCCCTTTTGGGAAATACAAAGTCGCCTCTTTCAGTGCCCCCTCATCTCCCTCATTTTAATATGCAATTAACTGGAGTCGTCGTCCATGACCACTTGTGTCAGTCAACAGTGCAGGTCTGCCACAAACAAATTAGTCCTCGAGGTACCTCTGCGCTCCTCACATCAAACACCACACAACTAATTGGACACTTGAAAGGCAATGAAAAGACAATGTAAGTTGAATGCTGTCTCTCAGTAAGTGAAAGTGCATAATTGGAATGCAAAACAGGAGCCCCAGGAGAGCCATCTCCACCTGAGTGCCCCCCTGGTATATTTATTAACCTTTATCACGTCAACAGATGATGAACATGAACTTCTCCGATGACCTTTCAGCGTTATCTGTTTACTACGCGGGAGGAAGTCGGGGAGGGCAACAGAGTTCACCGACAGCTTCGAGAACGCCGGTGAGAAGGTCACAAGTTGAATGTCGGAAAGTTTGAAAGTTCTCAGCCGCCCGGGTGTCAGGCGTGGATAAGGGTATACGTCAGATATCCTCTCGCAGCTTTTTGGTACCCGGCTCAAATTGATGGAGGTTAGGGGCGCTCCTCTCTGTATGAATACAAGGCAGGGAAGATTGATGCACCGCTGTCCTTCATGTATCACTGCCTTGCATGCCTCAGTGATAATCCTGCCCATCAAAAGCAGAGCTGGACAACAGAGCAGCTGCACCCGATTTCTTTAAATGAGCGTGCTTCCTCTCTTGAGTCTTTGGTGTCTGAACGACTTCTCTGATGAAACGAGTCAGACATACTTCAGTGAACCGAGGTTCTGCTGTTGTACTAATAACATGACTGGCATGACTGATTTTAGGGCAGACATGGACTTTTTCAAGTGATGCTTTGAGTTTGATGTGTTGCACGTTTAAAATACTTTTACAATATTTTATTACAGATACAGTGAAGGATCAGAGAGGCTCGAGAGGTGAGTCACGGTCTTGAGATTACAGAAACATGCTAATGGCACAAAGTGACGAGGGATGATTTGGTACTTTATTGAACAGTCAGGAAAAATGTACTGTGTCCAAAGGAATTTTTCAGTTCCTCCAGGTAATTTTTCATGTCTTTTTTGTAGCACATTTGTGTTAATGACATAGGTGTGATCACATGAAACTCACTGGATGTTTATGTTCCAGTCAATAAGGGCCCAAAACAAAATGATTATAGATGAGAGATGTTTTGCACTGACACTTGTTTCAGTGACTCAAAATGCCCAAAACAACCATTTATATGGATTATTACAAGTTCTGATTAGGTTCTGGTTAGGTTAGGAAATTAAAACTACTTGGTTAAGGTACGAGAAAGATCAAGACCACATTAGAAACTAGGTTCTGCAGACCCAATACTTCCTAACTTACTTCTTAAACTTACAATACTGGACATTTTTGGTCACTTGGGGGCAGCACTGAACACAGTACTGGACTATTATCGCATTTTAAGTTGATAGAAAAACAATTACGAAGAATAACAAACAGTTGCTTATTTACACATCCAGCAGTTACAGAGTAAAGGAAATACAACAAGGCAGCAAGGGGTTGCTTGTCCTTGTAAACATACGTTGTTTTTTAAGCATTTCGACAAAGTACCAAGACTTTCATTTATCTGATATGGACAATCACGGAATACAACAATAATGATTTTAGAAAAAGAAAATAACTTTTCGACTGCACTGGCTTTAAAGAAAAGTCTGATTGTGTGCCGGCTTATGAGGAAAATGACCTTATTTCTCACTTGATTTATCCTCAGTAAACGGTTTCATAACAAGTTTATGATTTCAATCCCTAGTTTCAAGCCTTCTTCAATATAGCATGATGTTCAATTTGTAAATTCTGGTCAAATTTAGAGTAAAATAAACAATAAAGCAAGTTGCTACCACAGTGTGTCCTCGGGTTCTTGGTCAGATCCATTCAGGATAGAGGTGTAGCAATGGGTATCCTCCCCAGCTCCACCCTCTTGTCCAAATATGGTCACTTCTGGCTCCAAAATCCAAGATGGCACAGCGTTAATGCCATACTTAAAGCATTATGGTAGGTTTTCTCTTGTGGAACCAAAGAAATTTAGGCAACAGGTAACTGTGAACGAAGTAAACAATGACCAACAAGCCACGATTTTTGCATTTGTGACACCGTCCTGTCTTGATTTGGGACTTCAGACCTATGAAGCATTGACTTTCTCCTTAATTAGTTGACAGTGAATCACTTTTCATGAAAAAAAGAAACAAAATATTATACAGCCGCCTCAGGGACCCTTCCACAATGAGACAACATGTATTTTAAGAGCCTTGGTACATTAATTTCCCATTTTCCTCTCAATCATACGTCCCTGCCTGTGTTTGGAGTGAGCGTGCTCTGCAGGGAATCGATTAAATTATGCATGGGGACAAATTGATACTCTGAGCTAAAGGTGGTCCTTATCATTAATTCTCCTCCTCTTCATTATCCTGTTATGATTCAAATGAATAATTGAAAATTCAATTCTGTCACTGTCACCCAAAATGTCTGAGAGCACAATGTCAGCCCTTCATTTTTAGGCTTTATGGGATGCCATGGGTGCACTGGGCTGAAAAAGAAGAAGGGTTTAGAGGATGGATCCACAGTTTGGCTTTTTTTCCCCGTCTCATTACTATTTCTCTCATATCTTATTTTTAAATTGCCACTGCCATCGCCAGTGTAGTGGAGACACTGATCAAACGATAGAATCTTGATTAAAAGAAATTCCACTGACGTTCTCAAGGTTTTTATTTTGTGAGGTTTTTTTCCGGCCTCATGAAAATGTGCATTCATTTGGTGCTTTTATGATCCGGTATTTGATGGCACTTTATTTCAAATGTTCATCCAACCATAATGTAAATTCAGATTGTTGGAAACTATAGGGAAATATACAGTTTTGGCTTCCCATAGATATCGGCTTTTTGTTGTCAGAAAATGGGTACGTTGTTTGCTTCTCTGTACAGTGTGACATACATTTTCTTCCAAAATAAGAATATTTAGTTCAGCCTTACCAGATGGGGTTGGTGTGGATGTTAAAATATTCGATAAGGATAATTCTAAGCATTGCCAATCTTACAATGACTAGTATGTGACACCACACTGCTCTGTCTGCTGCCTTATTTGTGTAAAAACCAATACAGAAATAGCACAAAGACCTAAAGATTTTGGCCTTCTGCCCTCATCAGTGTGCGTTTAGATAAAAATGACGAGGATATCATGACAAACTGAACACAGAAAAGTACAATGGTTACACATATTTAAAGGATTGTCATCAATGGGAGAAACAAAGTGATCACAACACTTTGATGATGCTTGATATTGTCTGTGTATTAGCCCGGTCTCATTCCCAGGACGTCAAATTCCACGTTGTTTTGTCCCTCTGCGTCTCATCCAGATGCAGAAAGCACCTGTTAGCGACATGACCATCGCCCAGGGTTTGCGCCCGTGTGAAATTAAACGTCACCGATCTTTTCCTAAAACTAACTATATAGTTTTTGAGCCTTAATTCAAACAGCTTTCCATGTGGCACACAGACGCTAAAGGGCACCTTGTGCATCTCCTAATGATATGCCTGAAACACATCAACTCGCCTATTTTGATCCAAAGTTGTGGCAGATCTTGTCTAAGCTCCTAACGCCATGCCTAAAGATTAGCCACCCTGCCAAAGAGGCTAGTTTTGGCTGCTTGTATCCATGATCACATTCCTTCATTGAAAAGCTCATAACAATGGGTTGGAATGTGGATGGACTGGTAAATCAAGAGATTTGCCTTCAAGCTCAATCTTTCCTGCTACATTACTGTTGACACTGACCCTTAGGTCCTAATTTAATTCCTTACCTCAAGGGAACAACGCATTCCCAACTCTACTGTATTTATTTATTTAGATGGAGATGGAGTAGATGAACTAATTAGCTAAGTTTAAATGAGGAAACTATGAGTCAGTTGTCTTCCCACTTCAACCATGTCTCCAAGAATTTGTGTTTTAATAAATTGTTCTAAAATTTATGTTGTGGTGACAACATAGCTGCCTGAGTGATACCCCAGATTTATGTGGGCCTACCACGCCGGAATCACAGGGAGGTTTGGGCAACAAAAAGCACTTTGGTGAGGTGAGTTAAATGTAAATAAAAATGTCTCAAGTCACTGATGACTTTCTGTATTAAATCAGACCAGCCTAAACATGACCATAAAAATGTATTGTATTGCAAAATGTCCTATTTTAGCAGAAAAATGATTGAAATATGTTGTCAATGACCATTTTGCCGATATGTTCAGTATTTTTGCAGCTTTCCAGGTACATTAATTAACAACATGTCCTCATTTTGCTAATAGAAAACGTAATTCAGTCTGCGTTACATTTGCATCCAAACATATTTGCTATTGCAAATTAGTTGCATGTTAGTGTAATTTCTAGGACACAGGGCTGTATTGATCAAACCCCCATGTGAGGACAGTTTTGCAGGGTAGATCCTGTGATACTACAAAGTGTCACAGGCTACACAAAGGCTGCTGAAGGGGACTAATCGATGCCAGAGAGGAGGCGGAGGAGGAGGAGTGGGCGTTGGTCAACGACAGAGTCGCGCTGCACCGCACTGCACCAATCCATCATTTTGGGTTTCCAAATCTTTCCCACACCCACAGTATATTGACATACTGGGTGACACATGGTCACAGAGTACTCAGGATGTTTGATTTCATAGCAAAGCGTATGGATTTTTTTCCTTCAGACAGCAGCGCACGTGCCCTTTCCACCACTCCAGTGGTCTGGTAAATAATTTATTTACCTTCTCTCCTGTGGGAGCTCAAGTATAAGTAGGCCAACATGTCTGACAGAGTGGTGAAAGACCTCCTTCTGCCTGACGGTGGTAATTCTGTAGCATTAGATATTAATTAGCTTTCTTTCAGCTCTACAGTCGCAGCTTTGATGCCAGGTCTGCTCAGCGTTTTGATCTCAGAACAGAGAAGCCTGCAAAAATCAGTCACATGGTTTGGCAGTACTGTTCAGCTCAGATGGTGGATTGGGGGCGTGGGGGGGGGGGGGGACATCATCCCTGATGTGAAGACCCAGAAAAACCAACACACATCACAAGCTGAAAGGTAGTCTGTCAGCCCCAGTTGGGGGGAAACTAATAAAATAGTATGATCATTTTAGTGTTTATGTTGTCTCTTCATGGGACTTGTTGACAATATGAAAAAGATATAACGAGTTCATCATAAAATTATGAATCTTGCATGGTCTCAAAAATGGAAAACAGCTTCCCTTCAGTCCTGAAATATCACCTATAGCCTACTTTTCTAATAATATGTGGGTTTCATTCAATAACAGTAATATGAGGATTATCCTAATGGCGTTAAAAGCGTTCAACACCCACTAATGCCATTATGGTTGCTCTGCCCTTGTGATTTTAGTCAAGAATTATCCAGCATGATGTGCAGCAAAATGAACATAATGATCCATCCAACATGGCATTCACAAGGTGCAGGTTTTATCTGCTGAACGACTATGATTATGATTTAGGGGTTCTACAGATGTCATTATAGAATCAATCAGACCTCACCTGAAACTTATCAAATGACCTGCAGCTGTCAAACCTTTGTGTTGCAGGAGGGATCATATTCAATACACTGCAAAGTACAGGAAGAAACCTGTATGTGTGAAACCTCACTAATCTTTTCCTAAACCTAACCATGTTGTTTTTGTGCCTAAACTTAACCAAAGTAACCTAGACCTCATGTGTCTGGAGGACGGAGCATGAGGGGCATGAAGTTTGCGCTTCAGCCACAGACGCTAAATGGAATGCTTTAAAAAGGCTACCTTGTGCGTCTGGGTAAGATGCAAGGGGCCGTGTCAAAGCATCGGTAGCTGACGACCTGGGATAAGAAAACGTTGGTTCTTGAGCCACAACAAAAGCAAACATATGACCTGCAACAGACTACGTAAACTTTGTTTTAAGCCTAACCAATTGCCAGAAATGCCTTTTGCAACGTTGTCACAAGCAGAAACAAAATTCCAAGCTGAAGCAGTTGTTAATCAACCAGCCGGGTAAGAGGAATGAGGAGTCAGCAGTCAACGGCAATATACTGTTGAAAAAGAGCAGTCAATAAATGGCCTTTTTAAAAAATTTGTTGTGAAACACTGCAGCCACGAGAAGTCCTTCGGTATAGAGTCATAAATGTACTCAAAAAATATTAGGTTGATGAGTCCACTAGTATGCTTCCTCCTGGAGGATATGATAAGTGCTCTTATAAAATACATCTGTTCGAAAGCAGGTCAAAGGCAGCTTGAAATTGTCTATTTGTAACCAAACAGTACAGTCACTTTTCCACCGAATCAGTGTGCCACTTTCTTCACAAAGTGTTGCTCTTCTTTTGCTCAGCGATAATTCGTCAATCAGCCCATGACAATATAAAAAAAAAAGTACTTGGCAGCTGTCACACATCATCAGGGAGGGGGAACCAGACATCTTAGGGGTCCATGATAGAAAATTAATGAGATCTTCCCTGACTGCCGTAACAGTTTTGTCACAGATGGAGTCTGAGTGGTTCAGTGCCCTCGCTGGGGGTCTTTCACTATAAATCTTGTTATTTGTGCGTTTATGTCTAACTATGGCACACCACATGACTACAGTTAGCCACGCTAGATGAGCTGCTACTCTAATTTCATTCCAGATCATCCACCTATCCTTCTAGGATAAACAGTATAATACAGAGCTATGACTTATTCAGCATGACAGTGTCTCACTCTGACAGATTCTACTATATAGTAGTGTTTGCTGGGGGTGACTGAGAAAATGTGCAGTACCAGGGGAAAAGTGCATGTGTGCTTTCCACATCAATGTTTCAGGATCTGTTCACTCCACTGGTCCCAACAGAGGCCGGGGCTCTGCTCTCTGCTGCTTGTTGCTTCATGCCACCACCAGACACTGTATAATAAAGCTGGTGGGAAGCAGAAACCACTGCTGCACATTCTGCACACAGAAAAGTCTTCAATGATATTAAGAAGAATTTAACTAGAACTGGCACAATATTAACAAAGAAAACTAATCGGACAGACCAACTGATTCAGGAAAGAACATTAGTTTACATGAGGTTTGATCTGTAGAGACTCGTCGGCTCCTCCTTCTCTGCGAGTTGCTGTTGAATTTCAATTTTTAAATGCATGCAAATGAGACAAATCTCTTCAGGTTAATATGAGCAGTTTCTCAGTTTGCAAAAATCTGCTGGTTAAGTGAAAAAGTCAACATGCACGTTTCATTTGAACTAGTTAAAATATTAAAAATGAAGGTATCGGTCGTACGATAAACAGCTGAGCAGATACCAAAAGGACGTAGTGGTGAGGCCGTTGGGTCAGATGTCCTTCAAAAGCTCAGAAAAAATGCAAATATGAACACCTGGACAAACTCCATCTGCTGGGTAAGATCACAATTAAAAGAAAGCAGCTACTAATTAAACCTTGTGGTGGTGATGAAACTGTTTGGTAAAGTATTAAAAATACATGCCACATATAAATCAATATAACGTCTGATAGGATATTGTAAATGCATTAAAAAGAAGAATGGATTTCACGACCCCTCCAGCATTTAATTACACATGATTGTTAAACACTTGATTATAATCAAGATGATTACAGATGAACTGAATATTTATAAGTCCCAAGAACAGGCCACCGTGGAAAAGCACTGGTGCCAAATGAGATTTAAATGCTAATTAAAGAGGAGTTTCTTCATGAGGACACAGAGTGGTCAAAACCAACAACACTTGTCTCATTTTATGTCTAATGAAAATGTATATGTGCAGTATATGCCTTGTGCTGTAAAGTCTATCGCATTAATATTAGACAAGACAAAATTAGATTGGATAATTATTTGCAAATGGTGTCTCTGTACTTCATGTAAAATTTTGGAGCCAAGTGGACATCCAACGTGATCTCATGTGATGTGTATGAATAGCACACCACTTTTAAGAAGGTTTTTGTGCATTTTAAGCTTTTTGTGTGTCATTTTGGGAATTTTGGACGAGCCATTTATAAGTTTTGTTTTTCTCATATGCCATTTGGTGACACAAAGCTGCAACAGTCTGCACTCCTGCTTGACAACAGTGTTTTTGATCATAACATTTGCAGTTTTGCATGAATTTTAGTATAAGTATATTTCTAGTTCGCAAGGAAATGCATGTGCATGAAGATCCTGGGATGGATCCCCTGTGGCCCTTCAACACTTCTGTTTACGAAACAAGAATCAATCAAAAGCAGGTCTAGACATGATGAATAGCAGCTCCAAGAAACACGGAGAGATTTAATCAGCCTCAGAGAGAGGCAGGTTGAAGCTGGGTGTCAGGCCACAACCAGAGACGGAGACCCCTTTGAGGTTAATCTGAACTTTCAAAGAAATCCAATTAAAACGGCGGCACTAAAGAGACAAACACTTGCGGGGCATCTTTTGTGTAACACTGCTTCTGCACAAGAAAAAATGGGGTATTTTCTCACCATGACACCTGGGGAAATAGGGCCCAGTTGCTGCGGCGGCTCTAAAAGTCAGCGTTTCCTTTTGTGCAGTGGAAATGTGGAGTCTGCACTGACACAAAGACTCTTTGTTTATCTGCTCCGTTTGTTTTCCTGAGGTCACGCTGCCATCTTTCTCTTGAGGCGGCAGAAAGGGAAGATAAGAACACACTTTACCCGTAATACAATTGGACCAGAGCTGTACTTAGTGTATAGCAAATACCAAGCCTCTTGTTAATGCCTTGCATTGTGTCAAAAGGAAATTATAAGCTGTCAGAATGTTGTTTTCACTTTTCAAACATACTTGTGCTCAGTATGTCTGAAAATATGTTGCTCCAAAATGAGACACCAATGTTTTAACAAAAAAGAAAAAAAAAAAAATCGCACCAGTTTCTGAAATGTGCTCCCAAAGTGTTTGAATCTATTATCACCTGTGCTGTATTTCAGAAAAGTGTTGATGATTCTTCTTTCAGTTTTTTCTTTTGAGACTTCATGAAGGGTGAATGTTAATACTTGCAAGAACGAAAGTCAGCTCTCGGCCATTTTAACATATCAATTTTGGATATTAAAACAAACTGACCAGATAAATGAACACTTGCTAACATCAAGGGGGAGGGGTTTATGAGCTATACTGCAGCCAGCCACCAGGGGGGCGATCGAGATGTTTTGGGTTCAATTTTACACTCAACGGTCATGACGCACTGATGGACTGATACCCTCTAACCCTAAGCCTAAGAAAATGTAATGCAGTACCACATACCTGCCCTACATGCTAGAAAATGTGTTGGCTAAATGGTTAAATACCTGCTGTTATTTTAATCTTAAGCGTGGTTTGCAAGTGTTTCACCACAAGTGCATCAGGACGTTCTGAGTGCTGGCGACCCACCACCTGCAGCTAGTGCCCTTTATTTTATTTTTTTCTCACCCCTGCTCCTCAGACCTTAGTCTGGCACTGCCATGACGTCTCCATTCTGTTTGATATTCCCTGTGGTTTTATGGGGATTGTAAGAGCCATGTCTTACCTTTTTCCAATGCCCAATTATAACCCCTCTCAGCAGTCCTTTCCACCACTTTGTTGACAGTTTAGCAAGTGGAGCATAGCTTTTCATCCCCCCCCCCCCCCCCCCCTGCCGCCCTACCCCACACATGGTTAGCTCATATGTTGCATGGTAGTTCACTTAATAATCTGCTACAGTGCTCAGCCGCTTTACCCCAACCACTCTCTTTCTATTTTTAGATCCAATTGGACCTGTGAGAATTTCCATTGTTGCACTAGCTGCTGACAATATTGCAAGTGTTTCATGTGCAGCAAGCGTAATTAAATTTTACTAATAATTTAATGCATCCCAGCAATCTCACGCAGTCACTGACCCGCTGGCTTAATGAGCAGTCTTATCTGCACATATAATAATAAGCTACTATGAAAGGGATCGTCACCACGATGACACTGCTCTATTTTTGTCATTAAAGGCCAACGCCATGTGCGGTTTTTAAAACGTACACTCCCACTCAGCTCTGAAAAGCAGCGACTGCCCTGATGCCCTCCCGTCCCTTAACCAACACACGTAGAAGCTCACTGACAAAATAAACACGGAGAGTGACTAAAGTGTTGGAAGAGTTGAGCTCAATGAGGATTTTATTATGATTAAACCTTCATTTCAGGATTTGTTGGTTGCTGTGTAAAGACAAAGTTACTCTGCAGCACAGTGAGAGAGACAGCGGCAGAGGTCGAGTAAGCTACAGAGTGAACAGAGAGGGAGTGGAACAAAGCAGAATCAGACAAACCAAACATTATTTTCTGATTGTTTCCAGCTGTTATGTTCAAAAACACAAAAACAAGCCTTTTGGAAGGTGCCGCATTGCCAGATTTTGCGTGAAGCCCATCCTGTCAGCTGTGTGTGTGTGGCTGCCCTGTGTCTATGTGTCGTTCAGCCACACCTCTGGCCAAACATAGACAGAGCTGCAGCTCACGAAGATACGAAGGCACAGGCAACATCCTATGTAGCTACGTCATCGTACAGAAACCTACATCAGGTCACAAGGATGTTTGGATTTAAATATATAAGGAAAACGACTGTGAAGCTACAGAATGATATAAAAACCTCAAAAATACAAAAAATAATCAACCCGCCCTTTAATTAAAGAAAAGGTAGCTACTACTAGCATGTTGTAGCTCTGTGAACAGTGACTGAGACTTAAGCCGGGCTTAGACTACAGGAGTTTGGGATCGATTTAAACCCCGATTCACCCCTCCTGACAATTGGAGGAAAAATCTGGTCTGGGACCGTGGAAGGTACCGATGCTCGGCCCAGATTATCCAGTAATGTGAGAGGTTAACAGATCCAGACTTAAACTGCTTGCCGACTCCTCTGGGCTACCCTGATTATTATCAAACATGTTTTATAATTAGGATCTAAAATCTGGATGATTACATCAGTGCCTTCCAAGTTGAACCACTCTAGCCAATGAGAGAAAAGCTAGTTAGCTAGACGCTAACTACTGTTGGCAAAATCTGAATCTCACCTCTAGTTCCTGCTGAAGAATAGACACCCCGTTGCTACAGCAACTTGTTGCACCACGTCAGTCTCCATTTTGATTACATCTGCTTCCCCACGAGATCACGTGAGGTGGAGCATCGCTTCCTCTGCACGATAATCTTAACAAATATCCCGTTTCTCCTCGTGTATGATCGTAACCCGATTTCTAAATCTGTTAGGATTTTAACCTCTCCCGGCTTTATTGTCCATATCATCTCTATTTCATCCGCTCTGTCATTTCTAGGTCTGAAAATCCAGCCTCCATAACCAGAAAATGCTGCAGAATAACAGAGCAACCATCTTCTCCACCTTTGTAAATTGATTCTTCTCGGTACTAAACATCCATATGGTGTCACAGATAAGGAGTGTGTCGAAAAATAAAAAAGATCCCGCTGTCCCATTTTTATCTCCAACTGGAAAAGTTAAGATAATTGCGATCTGACTGTCCTTGTATATAATGAGATATGTGTCCATTCATGCTTCAAAAAGTAGCACATTAGTAAAACCAGGTAGCTCAGGAGACTTGTGCGCTTCAACTTTTGGTTAATGATTTTTTTCAATAGATTTAGCTTTCTGGAGACGTGCCCTGCATTAAAAAGAGGTATTTTTTTCTCTCCTCTGTGGAACATGTTCATTAATACTGAGATGCCCCAGAGCATACAAATGAAATACTATATTTGAATGTTGAAACTGAGTTTGGTGAACCATTTGGGGCAGAGCTGTGGCACATTACACTGCTTGGAGTAATTGGGAATCTGCATTTTAAGCACACAGATCTCTGAGAATACCATGCATTGACAAGGCTCTCGTATTAAATGACCTTCTCTTTAAGCTACTGACTTCAAATAAATATCATGAGTTGCCCAGTGCTTCTTACACCAAAGCCAGCATTTCAATTTCAAAGCTGCCCATTTGCTTGAAGCAGAACAGGGCCCCTCTGCATAAATCTTGGCCCATCTCTTGACTGTGGAACAAATGAGTGTCTTAAATTAAATTTGAGACAATTAGGCTGCCTGCTAGATGTAATTGGTTTTCTGAATGGATCAAACGGTCACAACTCAGGCCTGGATGAGAGGAAATGTGGGCGGATTAAGAGATGCAACAAGAGAACTTGGTCTGAGGAGTCCCAGATGTTTCATCAAACAGTTTGGTAATAACATATCACAGTGTTTCCGCTGGGAACCAGAAGCTCAAACATGCATTTCCTCCTTTTCTCTTTTCCTTTCTTCACTACATGGCCTTGATAGCCATAGAGAGCGTGATTTACTTTACAGCACTCTCTGCCACGGCTGCTTTAGAGTCAAAATTCAGATGTCAGGCTCAGAGCATTACCCTCCGTTATCAAATTTCTATAGACGAGTGGCAGTTCAATTTTGCAGCTCAGCAGAGCTTAATCCAAAGAAGCACTCTGGGAAGTGAGGCTGCAGATTTAGCCCAGTGGAATGTGCTGTAATTATTAGTGCATCCTGTTTGAAAGTAATAAGACCACGCTGAGGAAAAGACCCGAACCAAGCCTGTGATGTCGCGCTACAAATACGCCTGTTTATGAATGCATCATGTAAAGTATGGTTTTAGGAGGGGTAATAACCCGGAGCCGAGAGACAGACGAGTATTAAACCAACTAGAAAAATGTAAGAGAAGAACACTCTCTGATCCCTGTGGAGGTCTGCACCCCGGCCCATTCTTGCTTACAAAATGCACAGTTGGGCCGGGTCTCAAATATTTATGCATAACGTCTAAAAATGTCTGACTTTGATGCAGCTAATGATGCCTACGATGAATGATTGTGAATTCAATATTCAAAGTCCACCTCCAGAAATGTCAGAAATGACATCTTGTTCCTGCAGTTGAATGTTTGAGCTTCACTGTGTAGAATGATGTATGTGCAGGGTTTTCACATTCAGTGCTGAGAGTGTAAATTTCCTCTGTGCTCTTCTCTGAGCATCATTTGTCACACAAATCACAAATAATCTGGAAGCCAGTCCTGGTCCAATGTTCAGCAGGCACAAGTGCGATGTGGAAACTTGAAGCCTCCAGTGCACAAACACTGAGGATGGACTTTATAGTGAAGGAGGAGACATCTTGTGTCCAGCATTTAAACTTGAGAGATGAAACGTATGTACATATTTATATATTCTATAATTTTTAATGAGGGAGAGAGGAATAAGTGCCATTTTAAGGATTTTAATGTGGTAATTATACTTTACTATACTTTTTCCAGCACAAACCACATCAGACACTTTAGATAGTTTAATGTGTGCCTTAATGCATGTGTGGCGAGAAAGATTAATTATACAACACAACTAATGAATAAATAAACATGTCACAAAAATAAACCCTTCAAAGGTGGAATACGGAGGATGAATTCAGGAGTCTCACAGCCTGAAGGAATAAGCTCCTCTGCAGGCTGTTGGTACGACAGCAAAACATCTGTATCTCTTGCCGGACAGCAGCAGGATACCTCACCGATACCACTGATGCTCGGTAGAGCGGCACCAATGATGTCCTGTGGAGTTTTATCAGCTGCTGCAAAGCCTTCCTGTTCTGGGTCGTGCACGAATCATGCCAATTCTTGATGTTTCCAGTAGAGATATTTTCTATTGCACCTCTGTTAAACTGAACAAAAACTTGGCATGGGAATTTGGCCTTCTTATGTTTCAGTTATGCACCGTCATATTCTTTAAAGACGCAAGGCGAAAGTTCAATCACAAACATGTCCACTCACACTCATCCAATTCAATCAATCGAATTTTTTGAGCCAATCGCCAACCTCCAAAAGGAGGAGGCACCTCAATTATTGGACCTGGAAACATTAAGAACGAAAAGAAAAACAAAACAAAATGACATTTCAGAGCTGCTCCTCTGAATTGGATCACTATCTGAGGCACATTAGCTGAAAATGCACCACACCTGCCGTCACAGACAGAACGCCGGTTGATGAAATGCAAGATGATGTCTTTTTTTTTTTTTTGCAAACAGGAGAAGCAGCACATCACAACAGCACGGCGGTGACAGCTTCCCTGAAGGAAACGTTTTTGAAGCACAGCAGTATTTATAGACAGAGCAAAACATCCTGTTTATTCCCTTCACAAACCCTCACGGAGGAACATGCAGTATTCATTCCACATCTTCCATTTGTGGAGGAAGTTTTTATATATAATGCAGGCCTCGACACAGGATTAGATGGTTTGGAGGTTGTGTGGCAAAGACTTATTATCATCATATGCCAGCTAGCGCTCCAGACTCTAAGGAGAAATGCTCACTAATTGAGGTCAGGAGTGCTCTTTAACCGAACTTTAAAAAAAGTCCTTTTCAGCCCATTTGTCCGCTCCTTTTAACACGGTGAAATGGAGGAACGTCCCCTTGGAGTCCTGTGCTGAAATTAAATGCCTTATAATATGTCAGACCTCTTGTCACCGAGGTCGCTGGTGAAGCAGCTTCCACGTCTGTCGCTGATACGGGTGGGGGAAGGTCTCTGGGCAACTTTATTCATTAAACTGACCTATTATAGCTTCACCTGAGCCGCCGCGGCTGCTGCGATCTCATGCCAATGGACTTGTCAATCAGAGACTTCCCAGTTTGCTGCGATACCTATCGAGGTCCCCTGGACTTAAAGCTGAACTGTCAGCGCAGACAGTCTGACCGATGACAGCCAAATAACAGTCTGATGGATTTGAAATGTACCACATTTACCTCTGGAGAGTTTTCATTTGCATATAATCAAAATATGCAAAACAGCAGAGAATGTGTGTGCGTATCTGTTTGGAGCACGTGGTGTGCCCATTTGATGTGTTTTGATGAGAAAGAGAAGAAAGCCTTTTCAAGGTGGTTGCCTGTCTCTGAGTATTAGTCTTGCAGAATGGAAATTTAGCACTGCTGGTCATGCTCTGTTGGTCACACTGTATATTTCCATCTATGGCTGAGACCCTATTGTTTATCATACTGCTCTCACATGCAAAACTATGTCATATAAGCATACTGTAGAAATTATGCTGTTTCTATTGCCTTTATGTGCAGTCTGTTGTCTGTTTAAGGACTCTTAACCTTTAGTTGTTCATGTTCATGTTTCTAAGAGTCAGAACTTTCCTGAAAACAGAAAAGATCTCATTGATAATGGTAGAATGAATGGAGCAGCTTCTCAGAGCACAACTTAGTAAAGAACAAAGTAAAAAAAACAAATTCAGTCCATGCATATGCAACTAGACATGACATTGCAAAACCGGTGAAGCTCTGCACATATTTGGACAATGCTAGTGGAGGGGAGGTGCAGGTAGACCCCACGTCCCAACTCAGATCAACAATTTATCGATTTGGTTGGCTGTAAATCGCCTTAACTTTAAACATGACTACAGACGAAGTAATAATACACTTAAATGTTGAGTGTATAAGCAATATTAAAGACCTGCTCATTTCAAAACACCACTGCCTTATGTATTTGTTCCCCATTCTGTTGCTTTGAACTGATCAATGTTTGGTAAGTTCAGAAATGCAACATAAAGTTTTGAGTAGTTTTAAGTTGTTTAACCATAGTTGAAGATATAATATTAATCAGTTCTGCATAAAAATGTTCAAAAGAAAAGAAAAATGACTACACATTTGTCAAATTTTGTTCAGTTGTAAAGTGAAATGATCCCAAATGCTTCCAACAATTTTCAAACCCAGAGAACTCCATCATTTTATTCAACATTCACCTGTTGCTCTAACTTTCAGGGGAGAGTCCGAGAGAGAGGAAGGAAGTCGGCGAACGTGAATCAACGTGACATGAATAAATATTTAAAAAGGAATGAACAACTCCCCTGATCCAACACTACTTACGAGGTTTAAAAGACTTTTACTGTATATCGGCTACCAACGTGTTTATTTCTGTCTTCAGAGCAGTTCTGAAAAAAAATATTTCATCAGATCAGCAGTTAATCTGTCATCAGTAATCTTTGCTGTGTCTTTATTGTTTCTGTCATTTATTCTGACACAACAGACCTTCAGCAAATTACCATAATACAGTATGTTAGGAGCGAAAACGGCCAGATTGTCATAGACATAGTCAGACAGTAGCTCTGTCCATGTCCTCATGAAGGAAAATATCTTCATCCAGCCTTGAGGGGGAAAAAAACAAAACATTTTTTTCCAGATTCCAGTTCCAGTCAGTGCACACTGGCTGGTTGATGGGTGCCCAGTGGAGAGCAGTTAATTGACATCGACTGTAGCATGTCTACAGGACACCAATGGAGCATTGGCTCCCCTGCAGCCTGAGTGCTGCTCAGAGAGCACAGAGGCTGCTCGGTCTGAAAAAGCTACCTCCGAGCATGAATACTAATGGAATTGATTTATACCTCCATTTCCTGCAGGGAGACTTGTGGACTTTTATTGGCAAGGAGGAGCCAAGACCCTTGTGTGTGCTCAACAGCCTGAAGTGGTGGAAAAGCTGCACAGAGGCTCTGCACTTCTGTCAAAAGCTGAGCAACTTGGTCTGGTGCAGTTACGGAGCTCCACTGGAGGGATGGCTGAGTGAATATAATGGCACACAAGTAAACTGCAGAGGAACCTAATCAAGATGCTGCTGGTGTGGGTACATTTTGTTTCAGCTCCACCAAATTTTGGGAAATGGGCTGGTTAAGTTACTGTGTATCCATGTTTGTTCCTGATGGTGGACGTCTGTGGTGTCAGGACAACAACTGGGTTTTTTAAATATTCAAGAAGTACACTGAACTTTTCCTACCTAACCTACCTTAATATATACAATGTCCTATTACTGAAGCTGTATGCACGCATACTGATGGAATGATGAATTGAAAAAGTGTTGGCACTAAACATTCAAAAACTGCCAAATGGGGTGTTCAACAATGGAATTATAAGATGCACGAAGCATGTTTCTTCAACACCTTCCCATCCCAGCTCGTTACATACTGACGTTTTGTCATGTGCCCTTTGCATCTTATCCAGCACTCAAGGTACCCTTTGGCGTCGCCGGCCAACACGCTAAGCCTTCCCTGACGCACAACTGGCCCTTTGGCGTCCGTAGCAGACACACTAAGTCTTCCCTTTAGTGTGGCTAGCCGACACGCAAACGCTCCCGTCCCCCGCGCGTCTTATGTTGGTCTATTTTACTTTGGTTAAGTTTAGGCACAAAAATCACGTGATTAGGTTGAGGAAAAGATCTGTGACGCTTGGTTGCAAATGGGACGCAAACTCCAGTCTCCTGGGTGAAAGCCGTCTTGGCACTCTCTTGCTTTGAAAAGTACGTTGCGCTACGACATCTGTTCAAGTCGTCTGAAACTGACACAGACGGCTTCACATTGCAGGTGCATTACACACTTGTTTGTCTTTACCTGACGCCAAAGGGTACCTTGTGCGTCTGGATGCAATGCGAAGGGCCGTGACAAAACGTCGATATCAGATGGCCATGAGAACGGGCTTGAGAAGTAACCACTTAAATGTGATTTGCCACCCCAAATGCCACCTCATTATCCTAAAGTTTGATTATGATTGGTTATATGCTCAGTGAGAGGCGGGACATTTGTTCAAACCATCTATTTTTGAATGTGCATTGTTTTCTGTTTTCAGAGGTCCATTTGCTAAGAATAAAGTATGGAAGCTTTATATTTGTTTGGTCCCACTCTGTTGTGTTGTGATTGTTAGGACTATTTATCTTTTAAATGCACTTACTGTAAGTGGCTTTGGATAAAAGCATCAGCTAAATGAATGTAATGTAATATATTTAAAAAAAATAGTCAGCTCTGCATGAGTCAGTGCTCGCTTGGGCCAGCCATAACTTAATTTGCTGTTGTGGACCACCAGTTGTAGATGGAATGCCCCACTAAAATTAACAACATAAGATTTATGGCTATTTATCCAGGGACAGCTTGGAGGTTGTACTTCATAGTTAAACCTAATACAACTGCTTTTGCCTCTAGTGTGGTCCCATTCTAATAACAAGAGTCTGTCTCTGGGATAGGAGCATCTAGGATGGTGAAGTCTCAGAGCATTGATCACTCAACATCTGTTGCAACAAACAGGGAAAGAGATTTTGTTCCCCACCTGCTCTGCAAACCACAAGAGCTGTCCGATGTCTCAAGTGAATTAGGTGAACTTATTTATGTACCAACTAAAGCACTAAATAAATAAATGTGTTCAATTATTCATTAAAAAAAACCCCTTTTTTATTGCAAATAAGATATAGCAGCTAACCTTTAAAAGTGAGTTTCACTGATGTCTGGGTGGAAAGTAAATAAAATGACAAGCTGTGCACTGTGCATGATGAGAAGGTGATGCCACGGACCTTTTGAAAGAACCTAATTTAAAATCCAACCCCAAACTCAAGCAAGCAATAAATCGAAAATGTCAATGCTTCCTTTTTGTGCTGGATTTAAACCCAACTATGAAGTCATCGCTGTCCCTAATCCTCACTTGGCATTCCTCCATTATCTTTTCAGTGGATTTGTTTGATGTAACAGGTTTGCCGATACAGATATCACAGACCCACTTATGACAAACAAACTGCTATGAGAGAGATGCTATTTGCATGGCTTTGATGTCCCTGCGGGGGCTTTTGAAAAGCCCTCCAATCACGATTTGAACAACACAGTGCATTCTGTTTACAGCCCTTTTCGCTTTTATTGAAGAGATGTTGAAATTCCTTCGGAGAAGAAATAAAACGTGAAAAAAAATAAAATGCACAACAGCCATGTTGAGATGAGAAACAGGATTGACTCACATTGACAGTAACATGTGAAATACATTGAAGGTCCTTGCACATATACTTCTTTCACGAATGCCATGCAATGGGATATGATCCCCGTCTGCAGGTCACGTCTCAGTCTCACAAGTCAGGGGTGATGTTACTACCACTGCTTCCATCTTTATTTTTACACAGAAGGAGCAGTTAGCCGAAGGCCCGCTGCAGCGCTGTTTGAATGCAGAAACACAAGACGATGAAAAATTATATGAAATCACTTTATTCTCAGAGTGTGCTGTGATTCCATTTTTGCAGGAAAGTTACAGACTGAAATATCTGTCTAAAATGGCATGCAGTGAGGCTAACAGGTGGAGCTTTGAAACACACAGAAGACACAAAACAATTTTTTTTTTATCAACAGCCTTGCCTACATTGCACACCATAAGCATGCATACATTTTGTCAACAAATAGGGAGAGAGAGAAGGAGGAAGAAGGGTGAGAAGATTTTTGCAGTACAAAAGAATGCACCAAATTAACATTTCCTTTTTAAAAATACCAACCACCAGAGGACAGAAACAGGACCGACTACAGACGAGAAGGCAAAAAGAAATACTGCACGAGAGTAAGCATCTTCTCAACACGTACAGAACAGAGAAAGACAGATGCGAGGAGAGAGAAACATCTGACAGTTACATTCAAGTCACATCAAAGGAGTATTTTTTTTAAAGTGGAATATTTTTCAGGCAGTTTCTTAATCATATTAATGGCTGTATGAGCGGCACAAATGAGCGACTTCCAGCTGAACACTGAATTGGAGTCTACTGGACGGATAAATATTGATTACGCATGACTTGGGCAGTTTGTTTGGGCAGTGGTCTATAAGCCATTTAGAGCGCAATCAATTGGCATTTACAAGATGATGAATGGGTTTGTGATGGCGTTGATGGATGAGATGCAAAGGGTGAGCTAATTCCAGAGCGCACCAGTTTGGAGGAGACTCACTGGTTAGCCTGAAGAACTGCACACACTGTTGATGCTTGCTAAGGTTTTGTTGCTGGGGAAACTACATACATGGGTTGACTGGGCAGTAATTGTAGCTTTGTGGAATATTCTTGGACCAAAGAAGTCACTCATAAATAAAGGCTTGCTAGGCAATGAAAATCAATTTGTAGCAGAGAAGGCTAACTATGCTAAGATAAATCTAGTTATGGTTTAAATATCTAGTAAAACTTAAAGAAGAATACCTGAGAATTTCAAAATAAATAAGACATGCAGTAAATGAATGGAATGAAACCTCTTGTCTAAGTCTACTACAACCAGCACTAGTCTTTGGTTTGATTGGATGCCTGCTCTGATGACGGATTTGAGCGTTGTTGATGCATGGTTCCATAGCTGTAAACATCATTTGCTAACTATATGCGAACACACTGTTTGGAGGTTGGCAAAGGCAGTTTACAAGTACAATAAAATCACAGAAAGTTCAACAAATATGCTCTATAGGAGACCTTGCCATACTGTGCTCTTGGATGTTTTTTTAAAATATATATTCAACATGATTGCAGAGCTCACAAAGCGCTGATGAAGAGGTAAATTTCCCTCCTCTATGCCACAGAAACGTACAAGTTCAGAATTAGCTTTGTTTGATGCGCAGCTAGCTTAACTAAAACAGTGGCAATGTGACAAACAAAGCAAGTTTAATTACACCTACAGCTACTGTGCACATGTGAATCACGATAACATTTTCTCTAACGAAAGAGATTTCACTTATCTCTGCTAATAGCTCATTTATGCTTTCCCTTAAACTTGGCAGCTAAAATAACTTGCTTGGTCAAGTCATGAATCTTTAAATGTATATTCGTTTCATTCTAGTGTCTATTTTCTGGTTAGAGCAACATCAAAGTTAAGTTATCCATTGTGATTAGGGCTCTAACTAACCCTAACCCATAAAGGCATTGACCCAGGTCAACTGCAAATATCCAAGTTTGAGTGTTACCAGCACAAGTCTGGTGGAATGTCTGAAATATCTGGAATGTTTTAACAAGAGACTGTGGAATGAAGGAGGAAAAAAAGGGAAAGACAAAAACGATGATTTTATCCCTTTAAATTTGTGCCTCTGCAGAGCAGGTAAACATTTTGTTGTACGGTCATAGAGCCTTCATGCATGGCTCAGGGCTTTTAAAAAAAAAAAGTCCCTTATTATTTCATCTCATTTCTCTGCATGTCACGGCGTCTGCCTTTGAAAGGTTTGACTTGCCTTTTGGTTTGCGATTTCAAACACGAAACACGCTCGTCGTGAACATTTTTGACGACACGGAACAAATCGTCCCGCCTTCCCCCTTTTCTCTTTAAAAAAAAAAAAAAAAAAATCAAATAAGTCTGATCTACAAAGGCTTCACAGTCACTATGAATACACACGTGTGCCTTTTAACATCGACTAACACATTAAAAGTCTAAACACACAACAATGAAGATTGTCTGTTATTGCTGATTTGGGACTTGACTCCCATTAGTTAAACCAACGGACACAGGACAACTTCATTTTCGAACAATATATTGCACTATTGTCACTGTCTGCTCACATATAGTGTGTTCACAACATTGTTGTGTTTGTTGAGTTTCTCTTTTTTTTTTCTTACAAAAAAATTGAACATCAACAGAAATCAAAATTAACTAGCCTGGTCTAAAACGGACACGTCCGACTGCAAAAGCAGAGCGAGAGTCACCTGCCAGCGGACATAAAAAACCGGGTGTTCAAACCACAAACATGAATAGCAAGTGAATTTATCGTAAGAATTCCATCTATCTGCTTTGAGACAAACTTTATGTATGTAGATTTATATTTTTCCCCATGGAAGAACATTTCAGTCAATTATCACTTACTGTACATGGTGGCCGAGATGTCAGTTAAATAAAAATGGAAAACCAGTTATTGCCTCAAATATCAATGTATTTTGCTTATCGTTCCAAATGAAATGGTGTCCATATGTGTACGTCACTTCACAAAAGTTTACTGCATGCTTTAAAAAAAAAAGAAAAAAAAAAGTAAACAGAACAAAACAAAAAAAATGTCTCGTTTCAAAGGAAGTCCTTCACTTTCTGGTTCCACGGATGTTGTTTCGACTCTATATCAGTGCTCATGTGTCACATTCACAATGAGGACATAAGGGACAGTTTATGGGGTGAATCCTCACAAAGGAGAACTAATAAAAATGCAAGTATTTATATACATTATGTATCAAATATTAGCGAGAACAAAACAGGAAAAATTTAATCAAATTTTGATATGATTTGGATAATTTCTTAAACGTTAAAAATATGGCTTATACTCTTGTTAAATCTTGTTATATGTCACATTTTACTCTTTAATAATAGTTCTCTTTTTTTTTTTTAACCCGAGGCTATTTACAAACAAAAAGGGTGGATGATGGGTGATTTCAGGTCTTATTCTAAGTGCCTGACATTTTGAAAACATGGCATGAGATTCACCTTGAAGTAAAAGACGCGGGATCTGAGTAGGTGTTACATGCTTTTAGAATAGGTTATCAATAAGGAGAGCTCTTTATGAGAGATTATAAAGTATGTATCACCATCAGAGATCAGATGTTTTACATCAAGAGTAAAGTCATGGCATGTTGCTCAATTCCAGGACACTTAGAAGTCGGGGTGGGAGGATGGGGAGGGGGGTTGAAGAAAGGTACGGCATTAATCTTGTTTAGATGAACGTTGTAAGAAGTTAATTATATTTCACCCCAGACACTGTTACTTTTTATTGAACATATCCATGAGCGGGGTCGGGATGAATTTCATGACCGTATCCACGATGCTCTCCTCTTCCTCCTCGTCGCCGCAGCCAGTGGGCACCGCCTTCTTCGGACGGGTGAGGCTGCCCTCGGAGGCCTGCTCCATAGCAGCCGCTGCCTCGGCTTCCTTCTCCTCCTTCTTCTTGATGCCGTACTACACAGAGAAAGAGAATAAGAAATACGATAGCGATATTAAGCCCCGTCCGGATGGATGGATGAAGGGGTCAGAGGTGGAGTGATGCCGAGGTGAGACGGCTGCTGAGCAAGATCTGTTTGAGATCATCCCAACCAACAAACCCGGTCATTTTAGTCTGCGTTTTGTAGTCGTCTTTATGGCACCAAAAGTGGATATTTAAAAAGTTTTTTCAGTCGCGTTTGTGACGACCAAATGGGGTATTTGCACAGTGTATTACAATGCAAAAAAGTCCCTTTTATATTTTTCACATTTAACTGATGCATGTCTGCACTATATAGTTTGACACTTTCAGGCCACATTTGAATGCCTCTGAAGTGGTCCTTTGGCCAGGCCCCCAAAAACTAAGATGTAGATATTTCCTAATTTAATGAGAAAGTGGAAATTGAAGAGGTGAGACACAGGACAAAAATGTGATTTGCATGAGCCGTAATTAAACACCGTATGATCTCGATGTTCAGAAAAGTGTGAACAACTTCTCCCCTCACGTCATTAGTGAGCAGGAAGCCCAGAGCTCACTGATGAATCTACTCTAGAGACGTGCGGGGCGTGACACGATCTTTTAATGCATTTGAGGTAAATTGGTTGAAAATTATTTCTGCTCTTGCTTCACTTTTCTTCATTTGCATGGATTAGCAAAAGGCTTCATGTAGTTTGAGCAGTGTGCAGTAGCTTTTTTGGGTCCTGCGTGAACAGCAGTTACAGACTTCTGCAATTAGATGTAGAGAACTGAACAGAAAGTTGGGTTTTTACACAGTACACGGGAGTTTGAACTGCTGCTTGGTCTAATTTGACCTTCCTTGATATTTTATGCACCAATTACAGGATCTCAATAGGTGCGATGGACCATGCCAACATATACTAGACGTATATTAACTCAAGAGTGTGTTTAGAGGAGAAGGCGAGAACAAGGCCTTTTAAAACATTAGAAATAAGAATTCTTTTGCACGATAACAATAGCTTGAAACAAGACTGGACAGGCTCAGACAATTTATCACTAATGCTCCATGTCAGTGCAAACACTGCTTTCTTAATTCAACTTGACGCTTTTATTAATCTAAACAGATGCCGAGTGGATGGTATTACCTCTAACATGAAGATAATGTGAAACCAGTATCTTGCCAGATCTTGTTATGTTATGTGTGGTCCCATTTTTAGTAAAAGTCAATACAGCTGGATTGCAAGGAAAAGGTTGCAGAGCACAGGGAGGTCAATGGACCTGAGCGATGGTTGATCTTGAGGCACACATGCGAAAAATGAGCTGGACTCCTCCATGACCTCTTTGCTGCTCTCCCAGGCACACGTTAATGTGATTCTGGAGCAATAAATATCTTAAAGGAAGACTACTAGTGTCCATTTCCACTGTCAAGTTGTGCACGTGTGTGTTGTGCATGTGGCTTTTTGAGGGAACAACAGAAATCAAAAAGGTATGGAGACACTAAGATGTTTCAACCCTTTTTATTTCATTATTTAAATTTGTTTGCCATCAATTCAAAGTCTGAATCCAGCTCAAAAATATATTTTTTCAGGATTAAACTGTCTTTTTGATATTTCTGTGAAAGTTCTGTAACATGTGAGTGACGGGCTGAAGACGTGTAAATAAATACACACTAAATAGATGAATGTCTGCGATGGAAGAAGGCCAAACCATGATGAAAAATAATAGCAGCTGGTTGGTAGTTTGACAGTTGCTTTAATTCTCTAATATCTCACTTAACACTAGATTTAAAGGATTCATCCTGCAGCCAGTGAGACCCTTTGGGCCTTTTGGACTTCCTCATCCTCTGCCAGCTAATAAGATGCTTCTATGTGATCCTTAGCCTTAAAATGCATTTTATTTTACTCTGGAACAGTGCATCAGCAAAACACTTAAGTCAATGTGCGGCAACAATCGATCAGCAGGAAGCTGCAGCAAATAAAACCTCCAGTCAAAGAAAGAGCAGAGATTACATCTAATACTTGGACTGATCTTCATTCTCGGCATGTTTATGGCTCCAATAACTGCAAACCAGTTAACCTTATTCCCATGACATGAATTATTTTATCATATCGTTGGTAAGAAATAAATATCAACTTTAATATATGCTAACATTCACCGTTTCTGTCTGTAAGTTATTGAATTAATTATTCTATATTGAAGACAAGAGCCCAGATATTCCAACTTCACCTTGAGAATAACTTATTTAAAAACAAATCTTGACATCTTGACAAACATTAGAATACTGGATGGACTATTAAGAATTTTTTTTGCAGGTATTAATGGCTCTCAGAAGATGAACCATGAATAAGGTTGACTTTTTTGTTTGCAGTAAAATTTCCCAACAACTTGAATACCATTAAATTAGGTACATTCATGTCCCTCTCAGGATGAATTGTAAAAAGTTTGGTAATCCTCTGACTTTTCTTCTGGCACCATCATCAGGTCCAAATTTTATTTGTCCAATTTTGGTGTCTGGCTCAAAACCTGCAAAAATAATGACATTTCCATCAACCTCAGCTGTACTTTTCATTTACTGCTAATTAGCAAATGTTAGCGTGCTAACAAACGTAACTAACATGGTGATCATAGTAAACATAACCTGTTAAACATGACAATGTTAGCATTGTCAATGTGAGCTTGTTTGCTGATATTAGCATTTAGCTTAAAGTAAAGCTATGCCTAACTTCAGCATCATAGAGCTGCTAGCATGGACATAAACGTGCCATAATTTAAACATAGTCACAGCTTTTCTTTACATTAAACGATTTTTTTTGCCTTAAAATTAACTGTACGCTAACCTTACGCAAGCTGCCACATTTGGCAATTGAGGGAAATTGGAAATTTCACCAAAACCTCTACGAACTCCTGCTACTCAGAGAGGCAGCTGATCACAAAGACAAGATATTATGGTTATCCATCATTTGTCTTTACGTAACATACACATTTCCGCCAAATTTGGGCAAGATAGATCAAACAAAGCAGCCCGGGTGGCTGAATGTTTGGAGGCACACGTAAGTGAAATCATACGTCTTAATTCAACACCAAAAATGTTTCTTCCTGACAGATGGGCGGAATAACAGATGACAGCATGTGATTGGTTGATAGATATCTCCCCTGTACCTCCTTCTGCTCTCTTGTTTGTTCTCTGCTTTCCCTTCACGCCGCTCTGTTTCGTTCTCTTGCGATCTGCCTTCGTCGGTCTCTTTCACTCTCAGACTTGCTCCACAGTGACAAAGGCCTGCATCAGCTGAAGTGAAGACAGTCGCGCTTACTCAGCCCCTCTCCACTTGCTATAATCAAACACTTTCCAAAGATATGCTGTCATATCGCTCCGTCTCCCTCCTCTCCACTCACTCGCAACTGTTCCAACACTAAAGAATTGCTGGGACTCAGTGGATTGCGGAGCCGGCCGTCAAACTCCAAAGATAGCTTTACAAGGTCTATACATGGAAAAGTTTTTGGGGTTTTTTTGCTACTTTTTTAGCCGTCAAGTCAAATATTCAATGAAATATTAGCAATGTCAAGAGGAATATTTGACTACAAGCTGCAGACTCTTCGATACCATCAATTAAAATTTTATTACCAATGAATTAAATAGTAAGCATGAATTTATCAAAGACAAGATCGTCTTGGCCAGACAAAAAAGGGTAAGACAAAAAAATCCTTTTGCAGCAAGGAATCGTGCATGTGTTAACTGAACTGCACTTGGGTTTATGAATCTGTCCAGTCTGCAGTGTCTTTGCTGCCCTTCCATGTGCCTATGTGGAAAGGCTAAGGCAGGGAGCTCCCAGAACAGAGCCATACCGCCAAATATAACTTATTGTGAATAGGAATCTTAATTTCTTTGACTTGAGTGCTCCTGACTGAACTGTAGTTCAAGTTCAAATCATGTTTTCACACATCTACCTGCCCAGTCAGTACTTGCATTGAACTTGCTTGATGGCTTGTCAGTTTCTGAACGTCGCACAGAGCACACTGTGCTAAAATATGTACACAGGAACCCTGCTGCGTTTTTTTTTTTTTTTTTAAATAATGAGACGCATGCTGTGTTTATCAAACAAGTGGTCGTGTCGCTCTAGCGATGGCTGTGCAGCAGCTAACATCATAGCAGTCTTTATCTCTAGGGAATAAACAAAGAATGTTTGTTAACTTGTTTGCTTTGTTAGCTGTATTGAGGGTTTTTTTTTGTTACCTTATCCCTGATGCCCTGTCGGATGTTTTCTCTCTCAGCCTCCATTTTTGCATATTTGGCCTTTCTCTCCTCCTCCTGTTGCCTCAGCGCCTCTTGCCTTTCTTCTTCTTTTTTCTGAGCATCGGGATCTTTCTCCTCCTCCCCACCAAGCATCTTGCCCATGTCTTTGGTGGCCCCTGTTGTTGGTGGTGACAGAGAGGAGGAGAGATAAAAGGAGGGATAAATGAAACAAATTTCAAGCAGAAACTTTCAAACGAGACATCGGAAATTACACGTAATTACACATAATAGATCTCAGTTATCAGCTGTTGCTAAGCATTTTGATGTGAACAGTGGTACATCTAAGATTTGGATAACTCAATAGGCATCGCTTTGTATTTCAATCCTCTTCCAGGCCAGTGAAAGAGCAGCTCAATCTGCCCTCGACTGAAGCAAAGATAAAAGTGTCTGACAATAGAGGGAACAAGAGGTCATCGCCACGAACAAGAGCCTGAGATAAAAAGGCACTGCAATAAATTATTAGTAATTCTCTTGATTGCCTCCGTGCTGCTCACTTTGGGCTTTGCCATCTCCAACAGGAATTTACATCCTCATGCAAAGCATCCACTTGGGCTGTGGGGTCAAGACCTGAGAACAAAAGAGCTTAGAGTGCTGTTGAAAGGATCATAATGAACAGATACTGGAGCTCACTCTGCCACTGATCCCATCTCCTGTTTGTCCTTGCTAGATATGAAACAAGAGACAGCACATGGTAAATATATCCTGTTTTTATTCCAGCTTTTGTCTGGCTGTTGTAGATTTGACTTTTGTGTTCCGTATTTGATCACTTCTAATGTTATGGTTTTAATTTGATGATAAAAGTGAGTCTAGAAAGATTCTAAGAAGCCATTTTTATTAAGCTCTCTTCTTAATGAAGACTTATTTAAAATGGCACCAGGCACTGGCAACACTGTCTCAGACGCTGATATCCAGACTTTTCCTATGGTGGTATGGAGAATCTGGTGAGTGCATCAATGCAATGCTTCATATGTCATTACGTGGCCGGTGTGCTTTGCCCGAGCCCTGCATCCCTACATTCATATTGAACAATTCTGCAATTTGTGTCCCGTACCAACAGGAAATAGGCCTTTTATGTAGGAAAGTGGAGGGGAGCCGGTGGATCGGTGCACAGCCCATCTGACTTTCATGCAGCAGATCAGCGTCCTTGTTTTGTCACATGTATGTTTCCTATCCTCAACATAATGTACCGCAACCACAATCAATCCCCAACTTTAACCATACTGTAGCAACCATACGCAGACATGGTAGGGCAAGGCAAAGCAAGTTTATTTCTAAAGCACCATTCAGAGGCACAAAGCAATTTGAATGGTTTTATGGGGGCATGGAAATCAATTAAAAATAAGCTATTAAGAAAACGTTAAAACAAAAAAGCGACAAAAAAGTCAAAAAGAATAATAAGAAATTGCATTTAAAAGACAATAAAAACAAAAAAACTAAGTAAATAGTTACAGATTAAAAGAAGTTATGTATATATTGAAAAGCTGCAGTAAACATTAATGTTTTTGGCCCTGCACAGGTGTTCCTGAAGCTTGTTCCACAGGTGGGGATCATGAAAACTAAAAGCTGCTTCACCTTGCTTGGTTCTGATCCTGGCTTGTAAGTAAGTATTTAGGCCCGAGAACATTAGTGCTTTATAGAGAAGTAATATGGTCTTAAAATCTTTCCTATGACACACAGGAAGCCGATGCGATGCAGTGCTGTGGAGAGAAATGATTTCAAAATGTTGACACTCAACGTTAGAAAACATCTGCCGGTGTGTGCGCTGTATCAACACTGTTGGAGCTGTCAGGACTCAGCCATTCACTCTTGCATGAAAACAACTTCCACGGAGAAACATTTTGTTTTGTCAGTCCCTGCTCTGCGCGATGCATCCATGTCAGTTACAAACACTGGAACAGATTAAAGTCTCATAAGAAAACATAGACAAACATAAACACTACAATATATAACCCTGCTTGTTGTATGATGGACTTTAACTGTCTTGCTGTCGGAACATGTCCTCATTACATTCTGAGCTGCAAGAACGCTGTCGGTTTTGCTGCTTAAGTAAAACCCTTAAAAAACAAACGCTGGTATTATCTCTTTAACTGTAACGACTTGAAAGGCCGGAGTTCAAATCAGGAAGACTAATCTTGAGTGCCATCCTGCATGTTGGGAGGCATGAGGCTCTGGCTGTGTGTTCTCACTCCAGAGGCATTAGCTTATCCTTTCCAGCTCAGTGGCTGGAAACAAGCCAGTGCTCACAGTGTGGCCCGACGAACCCTGAACCTGCGACTCTCCTCACTTCCCACTCGCAGGAAAGCAATTGATTTTAATGAGAACTGGACCTCCTCGACCACACCGGGCCAACTCGAAAACACATCTCGCAATCACTCCGGCACACTTCCTTTCACTATTAGCGCCTCTGTCTGCGCCCCGGCCTGTGCTCGCCTGCTATGCTGAGGCTCGCAGTGTCTCTGGAGGAACAACTCAAAGACACAGCCATCTGCTTCAGCCGTGAAATTGATGAGACAGCGGTGACCTTGAGGTTCTTGGCTGCAGTCTGAACTTGCCATGTTGACGGACCAGGACAAGCCCCAGTCCTTAGTCATTCGGAGCAGGGTGACTGCTAATTAATAAACTTTTTTTTTCTTTAACTGTCGTGTTGGCATGCTCAGAATGTATTAGAGTCGTTATCTCGAGGCTTTGTCATGTCAGTGTAACATACAGTAACATGATGGCCAGTAGTCTGGAGTTAGGAGATCATATAGAGTCATACTCTCAACCTTTGTTATCATGTGTATCGCAAAGGATCAATATAACACATATGATTCATCAGATATGAAGCATGAAAGTTCATTCTTTTAATTCTTGACGTTGGTTATAAAAGGGGTACTTTCAACATTTTTCGGGAGGCTTCATTCAAATATTTCATTTAGAGATGCAGGTGAAAGCTTGAGAAAAAGGGTGATAATGGTTCTGCTGCACCTTCAAACTCACTGCTTGTATTCGTGTGAATTCAAGTTGCTGCAGTTATGTTTGGTGTAGGAAAAAGAGCTAATTAAACACCTGACCACAGCAAATGACTTGCATCCTCCTCGTGAAGCCCTTCTTCCATGAAACTGTCTGTTTGTGGGATGAAATGTTTCCCTCGGATTGTGAGTTTCCTCACTTGTCTCACCTATCATCCTGTTCGGATCCTCTTTGGTAGCTAAACACTGCGCTCCGTTTTTTTATTTATATATAATTTATTGAAGTTAGCGTACCTACTGTGAATAAGTCATGAAGAAAGTCTAAATACAAACCATGTTTTTCGCCTCAAGTTGTGGAATATCTTCATCCTGACTAACTGATGGCCTCATTTCAACCCTGATCGGTCTCATTACCACACAGTGTTAAAAACTGCAGTCACCTCATAGTTTCATCATGAATTTGAGGCAGCTAAATATGCTCCAGGAGTCGTATAGTTTGTCTTCACTGTTCTGCAGCTCAAATCCTTTAAGGCACAAAGAAACACGGGTTTCCTTATTAATTACATGTGTTTAAAAAGTAGACTTGTACCTTGCAGAGTTACTGTCTTGCAGTAGCGCACACGGTGTCTCTCCATGCTTTGCCTCAGGCCAAACTGAGCTGAGCTGAATGGGACTGTAAACTTTCTCTCTGGGTTTGTTGCTGGTAGCTTGAGGAGATTTCCTAAATCTTGTTTGCTTAGCAATCTTTACAGAGGCCAAGTAAGCTGTGATGTAGAATATTCCCTCATTACTTCAGGGATAATAAATTCTACTTTGGCCAAGATGAACAGAGAAACTTTTGAAATTAGAATTAGTTAAACTTTGGAGTCTGCAGATTCAAACTGAAAATAGCATGACATGCTTTATATTTGATGCTTTTTTAGATATATCTTTCTACTTTAGAGCCAAAATGATTTTTTACCTTCTCATTAGCACTGGCACTGATACTGAAATGTTAATTTGTGCGAGCAAAGTCTATGAAATTGGGTTACAATATGGATATAATGTAATAGTTTCAACCTTTAAGTAACTCGACATGAGCGATTTGTCAAATTGTGTTTAATTCCTATTAAAAAAGAAGCTCTAATAAAAAGTTTTACCCCTTCTTGGTGGTCCCTCTGAGATTTAGAACTTTTCCAGTGTCCTTCAGCCTGTCCTTTGCAGAATCAAACCTGTTTAACATAATCTGTCTGTACACCTCAACGTCCTGGTTCCGTTCCAATTTCCATTATCCGGTGTGCAGATCCTGACTAGTTTATACATTTGGGCAAATTGGACACTTTTCAGTATAGATCAGCTGTAATATCAGACACATACACCTCTTATCTAGGGTCTACTGCTGACGCTTTTTACCACTTTGCAATTGATGCCGGTTTATCTCTTGTTGCATTTCCTCTCCCAAACCTCCACATGACTAATCTCGATGCTCAGGGCTAATGAGCTCATCTGATTTGACAAAGTTGCTGTGTAGCGACGTGA
This sequence comes from Hollardia meadi, assembly GCA_037974645.1. NCBI lineage: Eukaryota > Metazoa > Chordata > Actinopteri > Tetraodontiformes > Triacanthodidae > Hollardia > Hollardia meadi. Next base: position 70,423 of record JBBPCS010000100.1, on the reverse strand, counting down.
GACACTGTCGCTCCCAAAAGCCTTGGCGTCATCAAGCGCTGCCAGCTGTGGTGTGTGGGAACGGTAAGAAAAACCAGAAAGCTCCAGAGGAAGAGCTTGAAGCCTCGGCTATGGGTAGAAAAACACTGAAATCTGGTCTAAAGTAATTAGAAAGCACAATGAATAAGGTATCCCTCATCACAATGCTAAAGCTACACAAGGAAACAAACTTTTTTTTATAGGCATCTGTAAATAAAGGCTTTAACTAAAGTTTATCGCAATCCCCAAAAGCTCATATATGGACCTTGTTCAAAGAAACCTCATACTTTTGTATAAATTAGGAAAGATATAAATCAAACTTAATCAAAAATGAATAGATAAAAGATAGATAAAAATCAACTCCACTCTCATATTACAACTACCAATGTAAATAATTACATAACTAAATGAGAGAGTCTACGACCACACTACCGGCAATGTGAGTCTGTAACGTTCATTGTAAATAAAACTAAACTTTTAATTAGATACTGTAAACCAAAGTATTGGACTAATTGAACATATGACCTGATAATGGTGTTTGATAAAAAAAAAAGTCACCAAAGTTCACAGGACCATGAATGCATCATATTACATGGTAATGTATCTGACAACCGCAGAGACATTTGACTCCGAACTAAAAACGTCAACCTGCGGGTGGCGCAAGAGGAAAAAGGCAGAGGATCACCAAGATCATTGGGATTCATCCTCTGGGGAGCATGCAGATCTGTACCAAAGTTCATGTCAATGCATCCAATAGCTGTTGAGATATTTCAGTTTTGACCACAGTGGTGAACTGACTGACCAACAACCTGACTGACACACATTTCCATCCCCATAACCATGCTGCTACAAGCGTGGAGAGCTAGTTAACCGTACTAACTCATTACTGCTTTAATAGGACTTTCTAGGTCAGCTGAGGCCTGAGGGCTCATTTTAAAGTAGGAGAAGGCTTTCTCTGCTTTGTGGAAGTTTGGAAGTTATATCTGCGCGGTCACGCAGTGGATTACGCTGTGCAGAGTTACATAAAGGCTTTAAATTTGGAGGGTGTGTGAAAACACGAGGAGAGATTGGCTGGAAGTATGTGTGGTTCACTGTGTGTGTGTTTGTGGATGAGACTTAGGAATGAGAACAGAATGTGCAGCTCTTAATTCCCTCTTTGCATGTGTGCATGTATGATGTGCGTGTCGCGGCAAGTGTGCACAGTCGCTGTGGACTCTCAGAGCAGAGAGTATAATCAAGTGCGTGTCCTCCAGGTGCATTTGGGCTCCGAGAGCATTTCCACCTGCGTGTGAGTGCATGAGCTGCGTGTTTCGTGCTGAAGGATGGGTGAAACCACATGAGGAAGAGTCCCCGTGGAGCCCAAAGGCACACGAAGAAGGACGAAGAGAGAAAAAAGAGGGAGAGTGAGAGGGCTGAAATTGAAGACAGAGGAAAACAAGGACAGAGGAATAAGGTTAAGTAGAACGAGAGTGAGTACAACGCAGCAAATTAGAGACCGATGATGAGAATGAGCTTTCATAAGAAAAAAAGAAGAGACTAAAAGTAAAAGAATCTGGAACAAGGACAGATGCTGAGAGTGATTTATAAAATCTACAACCATGATAAAGAGCACTAGAGAAGAAAAGAGAACAAGGTGTATTCAGGGCAGAGAAAAGAGGAAAGAAAGAACAGTGAAGGGGCTGATGATTAAACAATAGATAATAGAGAAAGCCATATCAGGGAGAAGTTGAGACGAAAAGAGAGGAGATACAAGTAATAAAAAGAAAAATAGATTTAGAGAAAGAGGGAGAAAGATGTAATAAAAGGCTAAGCGTATTGTGAGACAGAAAAGAGAGCAAGAGAGAGGAAACAGCGGGACCGGCTCAAGGACTCTGTGTTCCTGCTCTCCCATCTGTCACCAGTCCCACGGCTGTCGGCCGCCGGGTCCCTGCTTCAACCCCCATGACCCACACCAGCAGTCCAGGCCGTCATCATCATCAGCCTCCCACCCGGGGCTAAGAGGGACGGTGGTCCCAAAACCCAGTGGAAAGACCACCAAGGGAACCTTCCCGTGAAGCAGAAAGCAACATGGCTGACACAGACAGAGCAGACTGGAGGTATTAACTGTGTTTTTCAATCGTTGCATCTCTTTTCTTTCAGTTGGGTCACATTGCAAACGCAAAGGGCTTCTTAACCTCTTTTAGCGCATTGTTTTATTCTTACAGAACATTTCCTGTACGATTCATTCTCAACATTCTCATCAACCCTGTTTTCAGCAGCAGCAGAAAACAAGCTGTGATAAACCCACTGCGGACTCCCTGCCACGCACCAAATGGTAGACACACAGTTAGCGACTAGCTCATGGAGAAATGGAACAACTGGCAGCTAAAGAGCCAAATGTTTGGTTTGGAGTTGGTGGAGACCAAAACAGAGTGGAAAGGAGAATGATTTATGCTTAGGCTACCATCTCATTAAAATATCTGATTAATACAGCTCTTTATGACTTATAAGGGTCAATCATGTTCAATCTATTAGGTTTTGCAATATACAGTAAGTAACATCTTTGCAACTTAACTGTGCAGCGAAAACCAAGTGGCTTGAAACCGATGCTAGCGCCATACATTAATACAGTACACATACAGTATTCCAGCCAACATGGCAAGTTCTACAGAAAGAGACTTTTTTTTTTTTTTTTACACATATCATTTTACTTCCTTCTTTCTGATGTTCGTGCATATGAAGTCTTTTTGGGCCAGTGTGCATTTGAGGCCAGTATGCCCAAAAATAAATATCCATAATGAACATCTGAGGAGGTGGCAAAAAGTTCAATAAAGATGCCTGAAGTTTCCTTGCAACTTGGCCCAAGAAAACAAGTAGGACGCCATGCCATTACTACTGTAATTGTACTGTAATCCAGTTTACAGTATAGAGAGCAATACTGTATTTTTTAAACTATTCTGTAATTCTGTATTTCTACTTTTTAATATGTTGTATCGCACCGTAATATCTAGTTATATTCATATTGAAATGTTAGAAAGAACCATTTAGGTTTCGGTGTGGGCTTTTGCAACATTCACATCTCGCCAACTTTTTCAAGGACGTGTAGAAATCATGTATGCATTGTGATGCTTTGAAAGATCTGTGGCTGTGTTTCAACTCCTCCACAAAGTTGTGTCAATGTCAGACCCTGAAAAGATGGAAAAAAAAAACAACCCTCTTTTGTTAGAGCAGCACTGAGTCACTTTTCACACTGAGCTGTCTGTGCCGGTCCTTGACAACTATTGACTTTATTTGGGAGACTGGTTTTGGGTTTTGGAACACAGTTGTCCTTGGAGAGCTCTAACAACACTTTGGGTAAAAGAAAAAGAGAAATCCCTGTTCAGTACAGATAATTGCTTCTATATGGCCAAGAGTGACAGGCTGACAAGGGAAAGATTATTTTATAGTTGAATGAGGCCAAGTTCAGTCTCCTGTAAAGTGTCTTTGAGCAAGAGTCCCTTCCTTTTCATTCCTTTCCTTCCTACATTCATGATGTTAAGAAGTGCCTTCTTAAAAGCTTGGCTTTGTCTTTTAAAAAGCAGAAAACTCAACTGCCTAACTTCAGTTATCAAAGTAGCTAAGATGAAACCAAGCATTTTAACAAGGGGTTAACAACAACTTTTCTTGTGTATTGCTTTATATTATATGAGCAATGGACACACATATGTATTAATTTTCTTATGTTAAAGAATTTTGAGTTAAGCAATTTCTCTAAGATGGCAGTAAGTGTTGGAGGATAGGTAACGTCTGGTTCCCTACCTTCTTTTGCAAGGCACCAATAGTCCCAATGGACGTGTGGGCACAAAACTGAAGCAGAAGAGCAGGTGGAAATATAGGAAGCATGTCAGTGGTTGAAGTATTTGTCAGAGCAGACAGAAACGCAGAATGATTTTTCATGTGCTGGAATTGAAATGGAATGAGCACCTACCCACCCCTCCCCCACAGCACACCTCAGTAAATCTCTGGGGGTACATGGGGCATGGAGGCTTGAGGTACATCAGCCCTGTGCTTTATCACCCGCTCGCAACCATTATCTTGGAAGGCAGCCTCACAGAGTCTGGCCTTGTCGATGAGCGAGCTGGGACAGGCCACATTTATCACCTCTGAGGTTGGCATCAAGGACGAGGCACACCACACACACACACACACACACGCAGGCACCACAACATACACTTTACTAGTGGATTTCTTAGTTTATGTTAGTAGTATGTACAGAAATTCATGTGTAGGACTATAAATCGTGAAAATTAGCAAATAAATTCATTAAGCTTTGTAAAAAAAACAAAACTATTTAGTCACACCCATTAATGATTTCATCAAAAAAGTACAATGAAAGTCAAAAATACACCAAAATGCAATCATTTCCTCCCTGGTGAAATAAAAATGTAACCAGGATAGTATCACTTCAGCAGTCCCTTTCATCATGATGATCACTGGCTCATTATATGATTACTGGCTTTGTATGGAATTTAGGTCTGATAGCTTCTTCTGGCTCTTCAGATAAGTGCTATCTGTGGCGGAGCGTGCTCTAACAACCCACGACGGCTCGGGGTGTCGCGTTCGGCCGCGTGCCAGGGATCATGGAGAGCGATCGGAGAACTTCATAAGCAATTACTCTGGAGTCACTGCAGTAATGAGTCATGGAGGTGACGCTGCGACAAAGACTGCACCCACCACAGGGGGAAAACTTTACTGTGTAGCCCATTTCAATTCCAGATGAGCACTTTTCCTGAAAACAGATGCATTTAAGTTTGGATATAAAGCTTGACATGCTAAATGAAGAAAACAAAACCTGCATTTCAGATTACCCTGGAATTACCATTTGATGGAAATGCATGATGTGTTTTCATCCATTTGGAGTGTAAACATAGGCCTATGAAACTTTCAGTGGAGTCTGATGCCACAAAATTCACATAGAAGCCATACACTATTTATATTACCACTTGCCGCTGTTTAGCGTGCAGTAGCTAGCGAAAAAGACAGCAAGCAGAGGCTTATGTGTTTGAGTCGAAGGCGGATAGCTACCACCAAGCTGCAGGGACTGTTAAGACCCGTGCACATGTATGAAGGCAAAGAGTTCCATCTTAGTCAACGTAACGCATGGAAGAGATTTTTTTTTTCATGGGAAAAAAATAAATATGTAATTTTGATGAACACAGATGAGTTTTTTTTAGGAGCAAGTAATGGAAATCGATCTGGGATGATCAATTGCTGAGACATGGTTCAACAAAGCTGGTCGACATACAACACATGAACCTGTATGACTGTGCTGACGTCACATTATCGATCCACGGGTTCGGCCTCTGTCAGGGCTCTGCTGAAGTGTCCTTGAGGAGATTAGCTGACCATCTGACTGCTTCAAGGGCACTGCTCTACAAAACACAGATCTGACTCCGACCACCATGTCGACAAGAAAAAGGAAATTATTATTTTTTTCCCCCTACAGGGAATCAATAAGGTATCAGACGGTACTTTGAACGCCTAATGTTAAGCCCGAGGTGGGGGGTTTTCACAGCAATGTCTGGTTTTCTGATCCCTGGGTGTGCTTACATTAAAGAAAATATCTGAAAATAGCTTTCCAGACGGCTCATTAAATGGGAGAGAAAGACTTTCTTAACTTGTGCAAAGTCTTTCCACATTCAAGGACAAACGTTTGAGTTTAAAACTTACTAATCAAGGAGATTTTTGGTCGTTCAAATACAAAACGTTCATCGAAAAATAGAATCAATGACGCATAGAACAACAGGCGTTATTCTGGTCAGAATTTTGAATACATCTTCGTTTTGAAAAGTGGGTAAAATACTCCCAAGATGATGGGACCCACTTCCTTCTACCTGTCATTTTCCCTCAGAGCTCAAATCATGTGTCATTTGTCTTGACAGTTCAATGAGCTGCATCAAGCTAGTGGAAGTAGTTCACATGACATCAGTCTGAAGAAATGCCTCAAGAAACAGAGCATAAATGGTGTCTTCCAGGTGTCCATTTTTGGCCTTTTACAACCGATTCAGCTTTAATCATAATAGTGTTAAAAGTAATATGCAAAGTTAGTTCACATTTTTGTTCATTGTCTGCTCCTTACCTTTGTTACTCCATGCTGTTGCTTCAATACTTTGTCTGTTTAACCGTTCACTCTATGTTTTCAGTCAATAATCGGTATCGATGTCTACCCAAAAGTAAAATCTGTTTCATCTGCTCCGTATGTAAAACAGCAGATGTTCTCATACCAGCTCGTCACATACCGACATTTTGTCATGCGCCCCTCGTGTCATATCCAGATGCACAAGGTCTACGTTGATTTGGTTAAGTTTAGGCACAAAACAACACTGACGTTGTTATGTGTTATAGCTCAGTGCAATCCTCCACTGTGGCTTTCTTTTATCAAAAATTATGTTTCTTTATAATTTATGTTAACATGTTTCTACGTTGTTTTGTCCACATTTTAAGACAAATAGGTTTCTTATAGCATTTGTTATTGGTATTTAAACCATAATTTTGGCAACGTTAAACCATTTGTTAGCTACAAAGGACTAAAGCTCCCATAAGGTTTTTACCAGCGTGGCTTTGTGGAAATGCTTTTATGTGACAGAGGAAAAGAAAGCAGATAATCAGCACAAGAGCCAAAGAGGTAGAATCACTTTTAGGGACACAGTTCGCTGATTAAAGCGGCCATTATTTCCAACAATGTTTTGTTATGAATGAACGATAGAGGTTTAGATTTTGTACAGGTCCAATCTGTCGGAAAATCTGTATATATATTTTTTTGCTTTGTTATAGACGTCAATCAATCCAATCCCGAGGTCATGTTCTCACACAGAATATTCAACCGGCTTGTTGTGTGCTGCTGTTTGCTTTGTTCTGCCAGCTAGGAGACCTGAAAGCAATTATGTCTGATTGGTTGTGTGTGGTTGTCATATGTAATATTTCTAAACTGCTTCTTCTTTTCATTAGTTTCTCTAGAATAAGATAGTGAGTCTTAAGGATTACACGATGCGTCAGCTTATGCCAAGTTCACACTACAGGGTTGCAGCCCTGAGTTTCCACTTGCCGACGATTTTTGGGGATCGCAAATCTGACACACACGACTTTCACCCAGGAGACCGGAGTTTGCGTCCCGTTTGAAACCAAGCGTCACCAGTCATTTCCTGAACCTAACCAAGTAGGTTTTGTACCTAAACTTAACCAAACGTCACCGATTTTTGGTGCCTTAACTTAACCAAAGTAACACAGATCTTTGCATCAGGATAAATGCGAGGTGCGCGAGCCTTTGCACATCGGCCAGAGATGGATAAACGCAAAGGGCGCATGACAAAACGTCGGTATGTGACTTGATGAGAACGGGTTGTTTGGAGACCAGACAGAGCTATCGGGTTTTCCTCCTGCAGATCTTGTAATGTGTGAACCCTCTGTCGCTGATCAGTCATGTAGTGTGCAAACAACAACAGTTTCCGATTACAAGAAACAAAGTTGCGTAGTGTGAACAGCACAGCCATTCAATTCAGAACCATTCAAAAGAACTCCATCCATCCTTCTTTGTTATCCATCGGTTTCATGGTGATTTGCTATATCACACATTTTCTCTGAAAGTCTTCACTCTTATTTTAATTTGTCCTATTTATAAACTTCCGACATACCTGAGATGTGACACCTTTCATAACATACCAGAGCCAATTAACAGTATACTAATTAACAGATTCCTTCATCTCCCCATGTGCGTGCAAGTGAACATGAAAGTGAGCGTCAGCCATGTATGTCTGTTGTTTTCCTATGCAGCTAATTATATGCATGCATGTTGTAAATCTATTATTCTACATACCGTAGAACTGCCCGAACTTAATCTCCAGATTAAAAAAAATCTTCCACAGGCGTGAACGGAAAAGGAAATTTGCTTTTTTAAATGTCCACCAAGAGCTATTTGAAAGAATCCATCAATACTAGATTTTGCATTTCCAGTAGCAGCATTTCCCACATGACTACAGATGCTAATGCGGCTCCCTCTTCAGATCTGCAATAAAATTTCCCATCATCCGTGCAGCTAAAAGACTCTTTCACATTAAGGACAATAGCAGCTCCGACAGGGCTTTCATTTCACACGATTTCCGGATCCATCATCTGAAATATCAGTGATCCCATCTTTGCCATATTGTTATCTGTTCTGTATCTACAGGCTGAAACGATGTCTTGATTTTCATTTAAAATATACATAAAACATCACCGGAGGTCATAAAACAAGCGGTGAGAGGTTAAGAATCTGAGCTTCCTGCATTTCCGCCTCACTGAGCTGTCGAGAGGAAATCAGAAGCTACAAAGCTTCACAGGCTGAAGTATTTTCAGTTTTGCCCACTTCAAGTAAGTGAACAACTTTTTTTTTCTTATTACCCGAGTTGTTTACTTTACTCACAAGGAATTAGGACACCAATTCTGTCGTATGGATTTAAGAAAAAAACATCTAACAAACAACTTGCTTGAGAGGAGATATAACTGGAAAATACAAGTTCAATTTGAAATGTATTAGCCAAGGTAAACTCTAAATTGAATCCCAAATTTCATTACGACTTTTGAGGAAAGTCCTCTTTTCAAAGCTTCGACCTCCTTTGAGAGCGCTGGGATATTTCTGTCACCTTCTGAAATAGGCATTACCATGAAAACCCCCATGGAGCTAAGCTGGCTGAGATCCTCTCGGGTATGTATTCTCAGCATTATGCATGCACATTGATCCCTAAGACCCAAGGCTCTGCTCCCCCCCACCCCCCAGTCAGGCTTTTAGCTCCAATTTCGCCTCCTGCTTCTACGCTAAAATCAGGAACTATGATTCAGTCCTCTGCGCCTCATGATGGCTTTGGAGAGCCTCAGTCTGCGAATTAGCCTGACGGATCCATGGCTTCCCGCTACGCATAATCATCCTCCCCTCATCCTCTCCTGCCACTATCTCAGTACAGAAATCTGATTCCAATGATAACTAATGCCATTATTCAAACATGAGATCGCGCTGACCTCCGCGCCGTCCCCCGTGGCTTGGATTTGTCTGGAGCTTCTTGAGCGTGTCACATATGAAATGCATCCCTACATCCCTCTCACTGCATGAGTGGTCATGCGGGAGCAAACACGCGTGTACATACAGAAGAGGACTGCGGAGCTCTGCACGGCTCAGATTGGGTGGCAATTTCTGAATGTAGATATAGTATAGATAAGTGTGACAAACGCTAACACTTGCCATCATGTTTTCTACACTCCACCTCTGTTAAATTATGTTTATCTGCAGTTTATACCTGTATATTGAAAATGGCCTCACATTGTTGAATGATACTGTAACGTAGCTTAAAATCAATGTTTGGAAAGGAACCAATGAGCACATTTTACATTTTAAGTACTATAATTTTGAGGTACTGGTACTTGATTTTTTGTATCTTTTGCTACTTTATATATATATATATATATATATATATATATATTTGTCCATTTTACTCCACTAC
>JBBPCS010000100.1:19225-60817 GCA_037974645.1 Hollardia meadi | reverse complement strand
TGTGTGTGTGTGTGTGTGTGTGTGTGTGTGTGTGTGTGTGTGTGTGTGTGTGTGTGTGTGTGTGTGTGTGTCAGCTGCAGAGACACTGCAGTGATTTATATCCAGGTCTGATCTCCTGCCTTTTTATTTTCATATGAAATATGTGGAAAAAAAATATCTGTACATTTATTCTTCCTGTGTCTGGTTTCATTCAGTGTTGGTTTGTTGTTGATGAAATATTTTAACCTGCCCTTTTTTTATCAAGTTTATTTGCACATGAAAGGAATAAAAATGCAAAAAGGAAAAAGTAAAAGGCAGAGCTGTGGGAGAGACACAGAAACTGCAATGGGGTTAAAGATAAAGTCACACAGATAGAAGTCGTCTTATGTGGAACCAACAGCCAAGTCGCCAAAATAAAAAGTTGGCATACGTTCCTGCAAACCACAGATACGTTAAGTTTATACGTTTCATCATATGTATATTTATAAAATATGTATCATTATGTTCAGATTACATGTACTGTATATGAATATCTCATCAGAAGGAGGAGGGGATGGTGGTAGCGTGAAACCTATAGACTAGGTGGCTGCCAAACCAATGTTCAAGGCGTCTTTGTGGGAACAAAGCCGGGACATTTTTAACAATATGTCAGTATTCAGCAGGTAAACAGATGACATGGCAAAATGACAAAACAAGATATATTGAGCCAAAACGTTTTCTTTAACCAAGTGGTTTGTGCCAAAAGTACAAAAAACAGCACTGCGAGATAAGAAAATTGAAACATAAAGAAAAGTTTGAACATGTCAAACATGAAGTTTCAACGTAGAATTTCTTTAAGACTTCTCAAAGCAGGTGACAAATGCAATGAAAGCATGTCAAATTCGTCTCACCTGCTTGTGTCAGGGTAAATTGGACACAGAGAGTAAATGGCATCACTCCTTAATAACGTTATATAAAAAAAATGATACATTTTGGGTTCATATGGCAAAGAACAAATCCCAATCCTCTCCAGTGGCCTCGGGGCTGAATAATTGTTTAGCGGTCCCGTGGTCAGGGCTGGAAATTACAAACTAATGGCAGCTGACTGCCTCCCCAGATCGTTGATGGAGGAAGATTGGACTGACAACACTGATAACGTTGATCGCTCCATCTCTCCCGCGCCCTCATTCGTCATTCTGTGCCACCTTGATATAAAGGTTACACATCTATCTGTCTCGATGGAGCTGCTGCCGTCGTTCCAGACGGTGAACTGAGGTCTTTGCCACCAGGACGAGAAAGTAACCTTTTCATCCACCGACCGCAACAATGATTCCTCGGCAATTTGTGTCGTCTTACTGAAGACGTTATGTGACGCTGGTGATTTACTTTATTGACAGTATTATTTATATTTGGAGCTTTATGGGATAGAGCAGTGAAGTTGTGGGCCCTGATCTTTGTGGATAACTGAGCTAGCTTGATTTGATTTTTGATGATGAAAATGAAAATTTGTTATATGAAATACAAATACAAATGACTCCATTTCTTATAAGTCCGATGAAAAACATTGATATAATTGTGACTTTGGACGAGAATGTGCAGGTTATTGATAAAAGCGTCGCGATCTGTGGTAATCATCACTATTTGATTTTCACAATAAAGAGCTTTTAAAATATGACTTAAGATGAGATCATATAGGTTATTAAAGATATTAGGATGTGTTGATTTAATTATCATTTAATTTTGAAGAGTTACCAATCCATACATGATAAAATACACATAAACACATCAACGAAAAATCATTTAAAGGAGAATCAACCTTGATTTGGTTTTAAGCAAACATATTGAAATGCCACTTTCTGACTCTTAAAAGGCGAATGGAATGAGTGCTGATCATTGACTTTCTCTTCATGATCTTATTTTCAAATTAAGAGCACACTCTTATTCAGGATAACCTCATCTAAACTTAACAAATCAATCCTCTAAATGGATTTCAAGAATCTAATCAGTTGGATGAGAATGAAGAGATAATTGAAGCCCATACTTCTTCTTTATCAAGGTGCAGACACACATTCCATATCTAAAGAAACTAGCAACAAAGAAAAACATGAACACGTGTAGAGTTAAATGATAAAAGTGTCTTGTGAAGTGAACATACCCTCCAGGTATTAATCAGTTTGATTACATGGTCAGAATGAGAACCAACAAGGCTTTGAGTCCTGAGGAATGGGCGTAAAGACCAATGTGTTAAAGCAATAAATGACTCATTTATATCCAGTTGATGAAAGCTTTTACATTTGCTGTTTAAACCACTCTGGCCTGATCAGTGTGGTCACCCTGTGCTCTAATCACTGAACACCAATTTTTTATCATTATCACCTGTGTGTTTAGTGTAAATGCATCAGTTTAGGAAGGTGCAGGAGCTCTGAATGATAATACGAGGAGCACGACATATCCTTGTCAACAGAAGCAGAGGCATGGCTTATTGTTCCCTCTGTATATATCGTAGCCCCATTTGTACGCAAAATATTAGCGTTGTCCTACTAAATAAGCTGAAAACACACACACATTCAGTACTTCCAGGCCTGCTATCGCTGTTTTTGTCACAGCACTATGAATTGTGATTTTCTCCTCAAGTGAAGTCAGCATTGCAAACCTACTCACGTATGTGTAAATGAGAGAGAGAGAGAGCGCGAGAGAGCCTTCAGGCGCCTGCTGGTTTCAGCAAAAGCACAGTCCTGTTCCCTTTGCAGACTTCCCAGAGACACACGTCAAGGGTGAACGCTGGGATAAGACTCCGACGGCTGGTGGGTCTTTTTAGGAAGTGCTGCGTGTTATGTTTGTTCGGCCAAACCAGAAGAAGAACTGTGATTAAGGCTTATTTTGCTTCCGGTTTAGGTTCACACGCAAACACAAAGATAGTAGATGCACGGGACAAAGACACCGCATTACAAGCTACGCTAATGGTATGAAATGGTACATACTTCCGGTCTCCTAAGTGGGTGTGGTCGCCTATCCCGCCCATCCCCACTGGGCATTTCTAACATGAACACATGACTGAGGACTATTTGTTTGTCCATATCGAACCAATTCAACTATAGATACAGCCATAAATTCAATGTTTGTGCTTGTTTTTATCTGCTAGCTTAATATGCTCGCTACAGATCTCCAGATCAGAGTGTATTGCATGATTTATTTTTTTTTGCAAACCCTTCATACAAATAACATCTACTTGTAAAGAGGACGTTCTACAACCTAAAAGCATAGAAGACCATTCAAAAATATAGAGTGGTCCTCATCCTCTTCTGACTGTATTGACTCCAAACTGATTCCAAACTTTTAAAGGACGCATATACACTGAAAAACAGAAACACAAATAAGACCACAAAAAACATCTTGTAGTTAATGAGACTGATTTCCCTCCCTGCCTGCAGACAAAAGATAATTCTTCTGATATTATCAAAGCGTCACAACGACAGCAGCCTCTTTACAACAGTATGAGTCTGTGATAACTGCGTCATTGACAGGAAGAGGAGTGCCTCTCTGTGGACCGCTGACTAAAGAGAGACATTCAAGTTTAATTCATGTGTAGCCTTGTTCATTTGGGACAAGTGACTTGATTTCTTACTACTGCACATGGTCAGCTCCCCTCAGCAGAGAACTTGACAGTTGCTTGGAGACACAGATCCTACCAGCAACACTTCGGCAGCTCGGTAGTTTGAACATGAAAGTGCACTCATAAGCTTTTATCGAGAGAAGTGAGGCATCTTGGCTCTTTTGTCTCTCTCTGGACAGTAAGAGCTCTGCTCTCTGACCGTAATCCTGTGTTTTATTAAAGCAGTGATACCCACAGTCTGAAGTCCTGCTATTAAAAAAAAGAGGCTCTGAATATTTCAGTCCAAATATAGACTTTATGCTCATATAAAGAGAACCAGATAATAGATATAAAAGTTGAGCATTATAAATTGAGAGATGTTCAAAGAATACATTTATGTTTTATTGTGATTAAAACCCCTAAATTAAAGACCTTTTGAACTGTTTCTTGTGAACAAGGTATATTGTTTAAATTCATGTTTACTTGCATGTGCATCCTTGTGTGCATGCACAACACATAAAGCAGGGATTCACTCAGCAAATCATTGCTCCACTACTAAAGGTTACCTTGCACGTCTGGATACGACACGAAGGGCACATGGCAAAGCGTCGGTATGCGAGTCGGTATGACGAGTGCTGTCTGCTGCAGCAAGTGCACCAAACAGTTACATCATAATGTAATGACCACTCGCTGAGTACATTTCTACATTGTTTCAGTAAGGTAAGGACTAGATCCCTGAATCACAAATCAAATAGTTCAGTGATTTAAATGTTGTGCTGGCTGTTTGCGCCTGCTGAAGAAACAACCAACCCATCAGAACTTTGTAGACCAACATGAGATTGAGAATGTGGTATTTATCCTCTTCCATAGCAAGCGAGCTGCCCTTTATCCATGAATAATAGCAACAAATAGCCACAGAAATGGTGACAATCATAGACGATCAATGCAGCTGCACAGGTTGTTGTACTGTAAGTAAACCTGCAGAAATTTCGATGGTGGCAAATAAAAAAATAAGCAATGCCACAGCTTGTGTCGATTGGATTGAATTGATTAAACTCAATGTATTTGACTTGTTTTCCCAGTATCTGCTCATAGCAAGTAAACCAGTATTTATTTATAGACAATTTAAAACTCATCGTGGCCTTCTGTTTTGTTTATTATGTCCTCCAAAATATATTTGGCAAAACCATTTACAAGTATATAAATGTGATATTTGGGGATCAGGGTTGCTCTACAGATTCCCTTTGTTGTGATTTTAATTTGGTTGGTTTTGAGAGTCCTGGCCCCAAACAAGACTGAGGTGAAGCAAACATTTGCAACAGTCATTTGGCCTTAAAACTAATGGAGTCTGAACGGAACCACGTGTCACTGTGAAATTTATTTCTGAAACCAGATATTGAGATGACACTTTTAATCCTCTGCGGGCGAATCGAAACACAAAAGTTTTCCCCACACGACGGCTGTGAACTTGTGACTCCTCCGAAATCAAACAATCGCAGCATGAGATCGGTGTTTTACATCATCCTGAAAACTAAATTTGTCATATCTCGGTGAAAGCCGAGTGAATTTCATGGCATGACTCTTCACCCCGCTGCAAGATAAAGTGGCACTTCAACAGCGAGCGCAATCTGCATCCCGGCGACTATTTTGAGACGAACACATTCACTTATCTGCCGCTGTAACGTGGCCACCAGAGAACAGCCGTGTGCGCAATATCCCAAGGCAACATGTGATTATGCTATCAACTAGCTATTCAACAGCCATTATTCTATTGTCATACAGGATGAGGGGACACAGGGCACGGGGAAGCCAGAAGAAGTTGAGGTTGACTGGGCATCCTGGGGGAAGGACCTGCCTCTTTATGCACATACACACACACACATATGCAATGATAAAGGAGCCTCTAATGGCATAATGGATACATCAGAGCACAGGAAAACACTCCCATTACCAGTGTCTGAAGATGGATGAATGCTCTCTGAAATCTCTTTCCCGGCCAGTGTGTCACTGGGTCTTCCCATGGGCCAATAATAAAGGTTTAAAACTGGAGGAGAAGAATCTTTTTCAGCCATAGTTGATCTGCCGAAAAGATATCTCAGAAACAAATGAACAAATTTAAAGCAAATAGTCAATTATTAAGGCTTGGTTTGAAGAAATAACTGTAAAAAGGTCTTGACAATAATCCATTTCTGCGCTGACGGAACAAACATGTTGGGATGTAATGAAAGAATTAAAGCAATGTAGTGGTGGCATAGACAGTTTTATTGCCAGCAACATTGGAAGCAACAGGCTTGCCATCGATACTGACGACCGTGACAACTGTAATTTACAGTCAAATGCGTTCACTCCCTTTGTACAACGATAATGTGGGACAAACAATATCGAACCATGTACCTGTAAGAAACACAACTAAGATTAGACTTCTGTCCACGCAGGCCTGTCTCCTAGAAGAGGTGTTTACTTCAAAGAGGCTGACAGGAAATGAGGTGAGATGATTTGACAATTCTGCTATCTGTTTTTCAGTCATGGACACATGGTGCACATGGTGGATGGTGTGCATACAAAGCGCAGGACACTGACACCAGAGGCCGGGGTTTGCATCAGTCGCATGTGTGGTTGAGTTTAGGCAACAGAAGCAATTTTGCATGTACATTCTTTAAAACATTAATGATTAAAACGTCATCGTGGGCGGGTTGGGCAGGGTTGGTTTCATGAGTTTGCAGCAGAGCATGCTGGGACACAATTTTCCAGAGCAAATACATCTGTAAGAGAAACATAATCGCTGCCTGGATCATGTTCAGAGATAACGTCTATTTGACTGAATGAAACTCTACATTTACGTGCTGCACCGCAGTTGTAAGGAGGTGGCTGGGGAACAAAGCGCAGGTCTCCGACACCAGAAACCACGGTTCAAGTCCAGACTCTGGTCTGTGGTTAGGTTTAGACAAAAAAAAAAGCACTTGGGGTTAGGGAAACATCGTTTTCGGTTAAACATTCCAGAAAACAAAACACGAAAACATGTTGTCAGTGAATGTTTTACTGGTATGTTCTGTATAAGCATTTTTACAACCGTGCCCATTAATTTCCTGGGCGGCATTACGTTATTTGTATATAAACATAATTTCTAGGAGACGGGGCTGGCCGGGAGGCTTCGTCTCATTAGCACATTAGCATATATTAGAAATACGTGAAAGGACCCAAATATATTAAAATAGTGTTGTCATTTTTCTTGTAGACACTAATTTGTACATTCAGAATTTCTTTCACAAAAACATTCCAATAATAATTTACATTACATCTGTTGTATCGGTGTGTATTTTATTGAGTGTTTAGCCGTAACTATGAAACTAACAGTGATAAAGGCGTGGTTCCAAATCCTACCGGGATGTCTGCAGGGTCGAGAAATCAATCTGCGCCAGTTGTTTGTTTAATGTAGTATCAGACTGTTGATGCTGTTAAATATAATACTTGCATGAAGTCAGATTTTAAGCTGTAAAGAACTAAAAACTTGTACTGCATCCATAACTTGTGAGTTGTGTAGGCATTTTCACGCCCAGCTCTGAAGGTCAACTCTATTAAATGTACCATAATTTGCCACAAACTAAAGCACGGCCTTCAAAATGCTATTGATTTTTGTTTTCGGGACTACTTTAAGTCTCATTGATTCCACAGTATATATTCCACAGTCAAATGCATGCTTTCATCCTAAGGAGCCTTTCAACAAGATGGATATTAGAAGTCTATCATCAAGTGTAATGGAGTGGAGGCACTGACTGTGCAGTCAGGAGTCAGGACTGATTGCATTGGAGCTATGAGAGAGTCCCTCTGTACAAATGCTCAGTATTTGTACTTAAGCTAATTGTGTTTCACTGTGGGGGAATGAGAAAGATGATATCCAATCACCATAACATTTTCCAAAGGGAGGGGGGCAATTCAGACACATCCGACCATCGTGTTCACAAGACGGAAGACTGATGAAAACTGTACATGCGTGCGTGCATGAGAAAGAGCCTGCAGGACGAAAAGATTTATTGCCTTTGGAGAGTCTAAAAGACAAGGGAGTGAGTTAATCAGAGCAAAACGAGATGACCTTTAATATGATGCCGATTCCGCTCTGAAATTCGCCTGAGTCACTCTGATTGTGTTTGTCATGTTTTTGCAGCCCGACGCCAGGAGAGTGAGTTTGACCGTCAATAAAAAGAAGCGAGAAGATGAGATCTCACCCTTTTAGAAAACATCTGCCGAAGCTTAAAGGAGGCTATTTGTCACTCAGCTTTTGTTTTGTGCCTCTTCTGGTTCCAAAGCGTCATCTAACGGACTGCTTTATTTTTTTTCATGATACATTTTCACCCTCAGCGTTTTCTGAGGGTGCAGTCTAGTTACTGGTCAACCTGTGTCCACCAGGAATGTGATCAAATGTGAATCCTTTATTGAATCTCTTTGGCTTGTTGTTATACTCGTTACTTGACAGCTGTACAATTTAGAATTAAATCAAAAACCAGCCAGGATTGGATCTGGTTTGAGTGGTTTCATCAAGATGTTAGTCATGGTTTCAAACAATTGATTATTACAGGTATTTGCGTGGTAATAAGACTACTAATGAAACATCTAATAAAGTTTTCCTTTGGAGAAGTCCCCTGTGTACAGTGATGGAATGTAACAAAGTACATTTACTCAAGTACTGTGCTTAAGTACAGTTGAGTTGAATATAAAAAATATTGTACTTTCTACTCTACTACATGTATTTGATAACTTACTTTGTTACTTTGCAGATTGCAGCCTGCATCAGAGCCAAAGTAGTGCATTTTTGAATTATTTTATCAACAATCAGATACAGAAACATTGATTCCGATAATCAGGAAAAATGCTGAATATTGGATCCCATAATCAGCCAGGCTGATAATCAGTCGACTCCTAGTATACAGTATACATATATAGATAATTTACTTGTACTTTTAATACTTGAGTACCTTTATTGCCAGAAAATTACTTTTGATACTTAAGTATCTTTAATATCAGATACTTTAAGACTTTTAATCAAGTATTCATTTGAGTGACTTGTTTTTCACTACAGGATTATTGTGGCCAAAAGAACTCACGATATCAGTATTATTGTGATAACTACAGAAATATTGGGGGAAAAAGAGGCCAAATTCATCTTTAACGTTGTTTATTGTGTGAATAGGTGTCCCCAAAATCTCAAATTATTACTTTCTTTCTGTAAAATAGAAACTAAATAAATTCAATGAGAAAGAAAGAAAGCTGTTGGAACCTTGTACACAGTAAACTATTAATTTTCTATTTTATGGGGGAAATGGTATGTAAAGTATTCTGGAAATAGGTCGACGCTTTCAGTAGTAAAAAAGATACATAGATAACGAAACCTAAACTCTACATTATTAATGAAAAACAGTTTCATCTGACTTTAGGTTCACATGCTGCTACATCCTGAGCAGAATAAGTTCATTTATCTGAAGTAGGCCCTAAATGCATATCTCATCTCCACTCATAAATAATTGATTCGGTCTGTGCTATGAAAGAGCTGCTAACCCCAAAAAGTCCAAATGTCATTGGTGTTAATGAGAAATACATTTTTGAGTGTCTGGAGAAATGTCACACTGTGGAGGTCACGTCGAAGCCAAGTGGAGAGCATCAGGGCTTGATCTCATTTGCACTTGATAAAGGTGGAAAGTTTATGTTTTCAAAGTGCCTCTATAAGTGTGTGTGTGTGTGTGTGTGTGTGTGTATTACTGCTGTAATTTCAGTGTGTTTTTCTTGCACAACTTTACTGTGGAAGTTAAAATACAAATGATTTCTGTCCAGAGATTAATTAGCCTCCCGTATCATGCGTCATTCTTCTGATTTAGAGTCTACCCTGAAATTTGATTTTTTTTCTTTTTTAAAAGACTGGCTCAGTATATTCAGTGTGAATAAATGCATTCTTAAATAATTTATTGGCAAGACAAAATGTACATTTCCCCCATCTGATAAGGGTTTGGGAGGTCGAGGAAGTTTCTAATAAACGCACCTCTGGAATCTCTGATATAAAGCCATGTAGACATTGATGTGTCATTTACAGACTCCTGCAGTTTCAGGGCTCAGACAACGATTAACACAGCAAGACTGAGCTGCACTGGGAGAACCCCAACCAAGTTCAGAGTCCACATCTGTTCACAAATTATTAACACTGAGCGGATTTCACGTTGCACTCTGAAATACTGCGTAGCTATTTGGGCAGAAAGGAAAAAGGAGCAGTGAAATGAACTCCAACATTCAGTTCGTCTATGGTGCAACTGTTCTGGAGGGAAAATCCGCCCCAATCAAACCAACACAAATTGATTTTAGCTTACACTCATGGTCCCACCATGACTTGTTGTTCAGGTTCTGTGCTTTGTTTCTCCTTCATACGAGTAACTCTTCAAATGTTGAGAGTGTGGTGACACGTCCGAATATTTCCAGGAGCTAAAATGGATGTTTTTGCCAGGAAATGTTGATCAGCAAAAACAGTAAATAGGCAGGGGCTACTTTCTCAAGATCCGCAACTTTTAAAAAATGATTTCCCTGCACACAAACCTACTTGTGCATTAGGAGGTTATGGCAAAGCAACAACACATGCAAGTAGACACCGCAGCAACACCGTAGGCTACATTTTAGCTAACATGCACCTCCTTTAACAACATAAATAATCAATAATTTTACACAGCCTATTCAATGCAGGCCTGTTGCACCTTGCTGTCTGTATAAACGTTACGTAGGTGTAATGGGGGGGTCAAAGGTGTCTAAAAAGGGCTATAGAGAGAACCAGAGACCCCTCACCTGACTTTTAAGTAACTGATTTGGATCAAAGAAGAAAGAAAATCAAAACTTAGCTGAGAAACACTAACCTCACTCAGGAACGATACTATCAGACTGCTTTAAGTCAAAGAAACACCAAACCACATCCGGTGGAGCTGTTCACTCAGTGTTCAACAGACTGCGGCGTGAAGTCATTTAACTGTGACTTGAGTCTGGTCACATTAGTGCTTCATGCTCAGTCGACTTTCCCCGGAGAAACAAGATAAGATAAAATAAAATGTATTGATCACTGAGGGAAGAAGAATAGAGATGTCAGTTCATGAAAGAAAGATCTAAAGATATGAAGCAATAAGAATGAAAAGGCAATGAGGGCAAATGCAATAAAATAGAAAATATATTAAAGATCTTCTGATTTTTAATAACTGCAGGGGAATAACTAACTGTAATGATGTGATGTCATTTGACACTGAATAAGAATACAAACAGGGTGAGTTCATATGAGGAGACAGCAGTTAGAGTATTAGTGCACCGCCAGGCCAGGGCTGAGCCCGTGACAGAGCCTGCACCCATGGGTGCACTGGGTCTGAGTCCCTGTTCTGGCCCACAGCCTGCTCCTGTGTGGACGGTCGAACCCAGATTCACAAAGATTCCAAGTTGTCTTCTTAACACCCCGAGCTACATGGTTCCAGGGATAGTTGGTCATTCAATCCAGAACTTTGGTCCATTGGGTTTTACTGCAACATTCGCAAATGTCAGCCTGCTAACATGCAAGTATGAAAACAATATACCTGCTAAACATTAGCATGTCAGCATTGACAATGTGAGCATGGTGATGTTAGCTCCTTTTAACAGACCTAATAAAAAAAAAGAAAGTTTAGAAGAGTCGATTCATGCTGTTTAATTACCCCGTCCCCTCCCTTGTCTACTATATATTCATTATACTGTATATTACCTCATCATATTCCAGTAGTGAAAGGAAGCCATACTCATAACATTGCACCATCTCTTTTAACTTTGTGTGATTACGTTACTCCCCATTGAAGTTAGCGGAGGGCTAAGCCAGAAGTTAGCCGCATTAGCTCGTTCGTTAACATTTCTGCGTGAGTCACGTCAGATAGATTCTCATCTGCAATGTTGTTTCACAATGAAGACAAGAGCCCCCATGATCCCACTACGTCATCAATCTACGTCTTTTGTTTTGATTGAGAGACCTAGCGGCATAAATCACATACTGTGCATTTAAAAACACTTACACATTTTTGACTTAAAGATGACTAACTGTGATGACACGATGTCTTAACTGTGGACACACTGGGATTTTTTTTCTCTCTGCAGGGAGAAATCAGCACCCGACTGTACTGGATTTGCTTTTCAGTCTTCGCCCTTGAGATCTCCAGTGTTGGTTTGCGTGGGTTTAACATTGTATAAGCATTTTTACTCCACTGAATGGAAACACCTCTGCTCTCTGACATCATCCATTCCTTCCATTCTCCTCAGCCACAAATGACATTTAATGTTACATAAGCCTGAGGATTTTTTTTTTCTCTTTGGCTTCTTCACAATTATTGACTAAAAGGAATGTAGAGAGTCGCTTAGAGAAACAACTTGTTCATCCAGCGCTCTTTATTTTCAATGCCAGCCTAAAGGGATTCTGCATAGCTCAGTAAGGATTTGATTCACTGTGTGTTTGAAAGTAATAATTTGGAACATTTTCACATCAAAAAATGTGATTGAAAGTATATCAACTTCATGAGCATTTTTGATGTGCAAATCACTCTCGTGGCTCTTGTCGGTGGTACAGAAAATGTAGGATGATCTAAATAAATAAATAGATCTAGGTAGGTCGAGTGAGCATAAAATATCCAGCTGAGCATTTGCCATTTACAGGATTTCAGACTTCATAAACAACAACAAAAACCTGCAGAAACTAAATCACCAGATGTCTGTGAAGTGCCAAACATCGTAGAAATGAATGCCAAGCACCAAATTGAAAATTTTGCATTCTAGCCGTTGCTATAATGCAAAATTTTCAGTTTGCATTGTCCATATTTGGATGAGATGATGGCACTGGGGTGGATACGCGTTGCTACGCCTCTATCTTGATTGGATCTGACTGAGAACCCGATCACACGCCATAGCAGTGACTTGTCAATCACAAGGTAGCCACGCCCTAAAGCATGCCCTGATCGATCGTCTATTGTACTCTAAATTGGACCTTAATTTACAGCATAAACATCATTCTGTATTGAAGAAGTCTTGAAACTAGTGACCGAGACCATAAACTCATTAGGAAACTGTTTACTGACGTAATCGTTTTCCCATGAGCTTACATACAATCAGACCTGTGGAGTGACCCCCTGCTGGTCATTAGAAAGAATGCAGGTTTAAGACACTTCTCCATTGGCTTTACTTTCCAGACCCAGAAGCTCTGTTCATATTTTGTACAGTCAATGGGTCACACCAAAAATGCCCAAATGAAATTCCTTCATGTGTCATTATAATTTTAATTCTATGTTGCAGGAGCTAACTAGCTTGCTCATGACAGCACTAGATAGATGACATTACTAGCGACTAAGGAAACAAGCTAGCTCAAAGAATATATACATATATATATATATATATTATTTTTTTAGATATAGGCTCGCTTCTGGTGTAAAATTTGGCTGTAATAAATGGTGTTGTGATTGCGTGTTAAGTGATGCTTGCCCTAAATCAAATACAACCTATTTTTATATGGAATATGGAGCACATAAAACAACAGTAAAACACAAGTCCTTGCGTTTTAAATGAAGGTTGATTAGTTGTCGGTGTTGTATGACTGGAAATGTAAGGCACATCAGATAAAAAACAGCCACTTAATGACTTCAAATTAAATGTTCAGATATTTTCTGAAGCTTCAGGCCAATTCTGTCTCTCAGTCAGTAATTAATATTCATGCTGCAAAAGCTAAAAAACAACTGAGCCTGTTCCACCCGTACAATTAGCTGAGAGCCAAATGTTTATGCATCTTTTATGAAATGATACTATGTGCTCCTCACGACTGTTTTCACCCCTCACAGACAGTACAAAGTGAACGCCTGTGAGTTTCATTTGATAAACAGCATGTGTTCTATGTTTCAGCATGAATTACTTTCATTAATATACAGAAAGGAAACAATGTGTGATGCATATAAAATCCAGCACAATAAACAATCTTCCACACAGAGTTAAAATCCTTGTCTCCAGTGAGCTTGGGAGACAGCTATTAGATTTGGTGGAATGTGATGATACAGTGTGAGGTCACATCAAGCTGACCGATGTCTGCGGCTGCATCAGGCAGCTGTGGAGGACAATACTGTATGATGCTGCAGCCGGCGCGTTCTCTTTCTCCTCACGTCCTGCCGATCGGGCTCCCCTTTGAAGCCCGGCGATGGGGTAAGAAGACGGATGCTCACACTCCGCCTCACTGCTTCACACTCCAGTCAACCAGAGTATGTGTGCATGTGTATCTGAGCGTCTGAGTGCACGTAAATGCACTGGAGAAAAATTTGCATCAGCGTGCATGTTTCTGTTCGCAGGCGTTTTCTCTGCTTCACTGAGCATTCATCCTCAAGAATATAGCAAAGAAAAGTGTTTCCTTCAGTCAGCAGCTGTTTTTTTTCGCCTACATTTGTGTTTTAGCCTAAAATGAAGTCATGAGCTGATTGAGAAGCAACACGTGAAAATTTATAAAACTTTATGGCCTCCATACAGCTCATCCAGTGTAATCCAAGTCTCCGAACCGCGAGGCTAAACGCGATAGTGCACACTCCCACAGTGAATGTTTCGGCTTAAAAGGGGATGTAAATAACGTCTTTTCAAATCAATTTGGGGTCTCTGGGCTTCCGGGGATACATACATCCATCATGATACCCCTGATTAATATTACATGCTACAAATAGATGCCAGGAACATTATTAATCCTGACAGTTTTTTTTCCTGACCTTTCCTTTGCACAATGGAATGTAAAAGAGTATAAGAACTCTTTAACTAAATGTTAAATTTGTAGGCATGTGTTCGGGGAAAATGTTCATATGTTTTCAAAAATGGTATGACACAGTGTGTATTCTTGCTAACACTCTTGGGAATTTCATTTCTGGTATTAAAAAGGTACTTTCCACCACCTAAGAAATACATAAAGAAATATATATCACTATAAATCTCCAGCGCTAAAAGTAAGAGTACGCCATTTCACCTTGATGGACAGTAATTATATCTTATGCATTTTAAATGCATAAGTTTAAAATCCTGATATGAAAAGGCGCCTCCATCTCTCAGGATGTGACCTTTGCAAATGGGTTATTCCCTTACTTTCATTCAACTGTGACAGCCAGGCCCATTCCTATGGAGACAAAATGCCATTGAAAAAGTAATATAACACAGAGTGGTGCTCAGATGAGGAGCGGCCCTGACATTTCCGATTTCATTCCCCCCCCCCCCAAGACCCCACAAGTGATTTTCAGCCCGATCCAATATTTGAAAAGGAACCAGTCCTGTCTCTATAGATGACAACTGCCATGGGGCACGGTGACAGCCCATGGCCCATTATTTCAGTTTGAAACCAGATCCATGCTAGGACATCTGGAACAGTGAAAATAGCCTCATGGCTGCAAAGAATGAAATGTCAAGGAGTCCCTGTCAAAACCAACGGGGTATCGGAGGCTAAGTGGACGTTTGACATGTATGACTATGACTATTGACTGTCTGTATTTTGGTCTTTTTCATGGCCTGTATGTTTAAGAGGGACAGTACGTTAGCTTGGGTCTACTGCACTTTGCTTGAGTGTTTATATCCCATCAACTGGCTTTTGTTCCACTCCAATAACACACGTTAATTAAACCACCATGGACAAATTTATTCTATTATTGGATTCTCTCCCCTTGCACTTCATGCGTTGGCGCAGCTCAATGCAGCATGTTGGGACTGTACAGGAGAAAACAATACGATGGTAATCCTTAACAAAAGACAGGAAAATTGGACCTGAATATGTTGCCCTCCTCCCCTTAGGACTACGCTCCCTTCAGCACGGGCTGACAGAAGATGGATTTACTTATTATCGTGCGGGTGCATGCCAATGAGCGAGACACGGGGAAATCAATAAGAGTGTGAGGGCCATACAAATGCATGGTCAAGGCAGCTTACAAACAAGGCAGGAGTAAGCAGAGAGACCTAAGTATCCGCAATCTTTCGGCTTTATACATTATTAGACAGTTACTAAGAAAATTATCGCGTTAATTAATTGCAAATAGCCTCTCTTTGTCTTCTATGTTTTGCATAATAACCTCATTTCAACCTGCCTACAGTGAGCTCTGTTGAATGGGTTTCTGAACACAATTAGGCTTTAATTGTGAGCCTCAATAGAATGATCAAAGCCTTTTTGTGGCTCGGCACCTTGGAGGATTTTACAGTGTCATATAAGGAATGTGCCTCTCCAAAGGTTGGAGGAGGTTGTCAGTTTGACTCTTTAGAGCAAGAAAAGCAAAACATGTCACTTTTCCTTCAACAGTGGCACTACTTGCTGAGTGCTTAGTATGTTTTCGTGAGCTGTGAGGGCTCCACACCATACCTGCCTTCATGCCGAACATGCAAGTGCACATTTGTTACAAAGCAGCTAACTAGAATGCCAAGTGCTACATCTTCTAACCTGGAATCCCCAAGTATGATCCTGGTATTCCCTGGCAGGATCAGAGGACTTGCATATCCCAGAGGAGGCTACGATGGCAGGTTTTTCACCCCACTGTTGAGTGTGGCCATTTGGAACAGGTTCAAATACTATGATACTTTGACAGCATACTGAGGTTTTAAGAATTTAATCAAAGCAATAACTCCACTTTATTGCAGCCTCCAATAAAACAGCCTCACAATGTATCAGAAACTTTTGAACTTATTGCTTTTTGTCTAGCTTTAAGTCCCGACTACTCTTTCTTTCTAACTCCTAATGCCTGCAACTACAGACTGCCATGCAACCTTATATATTGTGCCTTAGACAACTAAGCATTGGCTTATATTCCACACCTCACAGCTCATCATAGACATTGCAACCCTCCAAAAAAAAGCCTCCAAAAGCCCACCTTTCATCCCCGCACTCCGGCTGAAAAGATTCTGGTGCGTTGCATGAATGTCCATAAAGCCCTCCAGTGAATCCCACAACAACCTGACAAATAGGACGCCTCAAGTTGCAGATGTCAGACGAATGCAGGCACTGGAACCAGCAGAGATAGACCAGTAATTGAATAGAGAGAGCGTACCCCACTCAGAGCCATCCACTTGTGTCATCACTTTGTGGGTGTTTTTTTTTCTCCTGTAAATACAACCAGCCCCGGGAGCTTTTCAGCTGTGGGGAGGCAGCAGCATTCACCCGGTAAGTGGATAGTCTCCATTTACATTGTCACGGGTAGAAACGTGCTCTATACTGCATACCTCTCTTATCATGACTGCTCAGGGACTAACATATATCAGTTCACATGTGTGCTGCCTGCCAGCACAATCCCATTTCTAGCTCAGTGTGTTATCGCCTTGATGACCCTTCATTCATTGTGCTCCAATGCGGGATGCTATGGCACGAACAAACCTAATTCTATATCTCTGTATGTGTTTGTGCACCTCCTCTTCAGCAAACAATACAGTTCTGCAGCTAGGATGTTTTCCTGTTATCGTTCCAAGAAGGTTGAGAATATCAATAATCCCTTTTGGCTTTTCGAATGTGTCCATTGAGAATAACATGCCAATAGGCTCCTCCACCTGCACAATACCCCACCACTACTGCCACCACCATTACCAATAGTCCTCACAAACACACACTCACAAAAGCCACGTTTCCACCAAAGTGCTTTTAGTACCATTGGTAGCCGTACCTAAACCCGAGATGTGTTAGCGTTTCCGCTGCAGACAGTACTCTCATGTAAGCAGAGTTGTTACCGGAGCTTTGGGGGTAACCACTTTCACTTTTCCAGCAGTTGGGAAACGATGCACACCCTCCATCCGCTACCACTCGTGGCTCCAGGGCTGACTGACTGGCGGAGAAATCAGCCATTAGCGAGGAGTTCTGCCGAGCTTCTCGGCTGCAAATTAACGGGCCCTTGCTCGTTGTGTTCGGCCACCGGGTACACTCAAGGGCAAAGCTCTTAAAGAGACATAAACAAAACCAAACAAAGCAATGAGGCTTTGTCGTCCGATTTAGCTGTTTTTATTCTGTTTGTGATCTTCTCTGCATCAGCTAGTTAGTGGAAATGTCGTAGGATGAGCGGTGTATGAAAATGCAAATAGCCATTCAACTTATGCGCCGTGCAAGTTCACATAAAAGAGAAAGAAATACGAAGCATGATGTTCGATTTCCTTCGAGCGCCTTGCTTGTTGTCTTTTTTACCTCTTCGCCAGAGAAGTGACAGCATTGGTCATGAGTTCTAATGCTTATCTGTAATCATTCCTTCCAAGCCATTTGCACTTGAACAAGTAATGCCTGCCCCCTCTAAGGAGGAAGTATTGTGATGTTAAACCATCAGAAAAACATTCTTAGGTAGGTGGATAAATAAAGGTACATAAGTGTCTGACTTTGACACCAGAGGACACAGTTTGCGCCCCATCGCCAGCCAACAGTCAACAATGCTTTCTTGTAATCCAGACGGTAATCTTTGTGTAACCTTAAACCAGTAGTGTAAGTTGCCTTAACTCCACACCCCACCAATTTTAGCCATCATTACCAGTGATAGGGGAAGCAACTAATAAAAAGAATCCAAGTTGAATTTAGTGAAATGAAGGGCAGCATCAGAAATGTTTTGTTGCTTTATTTTCCCCGACATAAATCATCTAAATTTTTCCCTGGTAATTGGAGAACCACTGCTTTGCTACCTCTGTGGTTAAGGTTTGGGTAACAGAGTTCATAAGAGTCGTTTGTGGGTATAAAGTTGCTTTGTAAGGCACTGGGTGCTCTTCCTCCTCCCTCGCCCTCGTCATCCTCACCCTCTGCCTCACTCTGCAGCACCTTTGGACTCATTCATCTATTCATCTCTTAAACAAGTTGCCCTTGGCTCTGTGCTTTGATTTGTTAGTATTGTCAGAGCTGTGTGTATCCAGTGTGCCCAAGTGGTCATTTGAGTTTAGCGTTTTCAATGGTTTCCATGAGAACACAAGAGATTGTGAGCATCGTGCCAGAAATGCAGAATTGTCTGTCGTGTTTTGCAAAAAAATGGGATTCATAAGCAGCGAATTGCAGATAAATGCTTATTTTCGTAGAATACCTAACATAGTTTTAGTTCATAAACATCTGTTCATTTTGTCATGAGTGTAAACAAATGACACATACTTTCTATATTTTGTTTTGTTTTTTTGGAAACATGGAAATCTTAGCTGGGAAGCGTTTGTGTATTTTTGTTCTCACAAAGTGTTACTTTCCTTCCTTCCAAAGAATGGCTGAATTTCTTTGTGTTGGTAATTACGATAGAGACGGATAACTTCATTGCACACCAAGAATGGCACCTCACATACATTTAGGTTTTTCTTTGTTTTTCTCAGAAGGATGAAGTGATTACATTACAGCCTTTTGTGTCGCTGTCATTCTTCCAGCGTAGTGGCGTCTCCCTCATTGGTAAGCATTCTCCACACTGCCTCTGCTTTGTCATGCCAGAAGACGGCAAAATTATAATGACGTCTTTCTTCTGCTCTCATGTTAATATTCAGAATGACTGCTGTGTTTTGGGGGGCTGTGAAAACAGCACCTCCTCCCCTCCCCATCCTCTGCGCTTCTCCTCATCACCTCCCAATATATTTCTCCATCTGCGCAGACAAATGAAACCAAACGAGGCCTGCTGTGTTCTTGGTGCCAAATTCATTTCCAATGTGGACGGGGCTCGCAGTGGAATTATGTCATGATTGCCAGAAACAATTGGGAATGCAGACTGAAGTAGTGCTGCACTGAACACCATCATCATAACCTTGAAAGACCTTCACTGACAGAGAGATGAGAGTTAATAGGGCCTCTAAGTAATAGCTGAGCAAATAGCGCCCTCTATTGATCGTCCTGGGGGGAAAGCATCAAAGCAGATGATGGGGATGTCTGTGCACACTAAAGCTTATGAGTATTACAGGTTCATAATCTTATTCATAAGAGTGCAGGGGGACACAGACCTATGGTTCGACTTAATATAGAAGGAAGAGGAAAACTAGTCTAATGAAACAACTATCAAGAAAATAGTCATGCTGATATATTCTCTTGTTCAGCTAATTTCTATCAGAAACTTAATCCTGCTTGTTTCCATTGAAGCCTCTTCAAGGACCCTTGTTGGACCCTGGACTCAATTTTAAGAATAACTGATCTCAGGTGTATATTAATTCTGCTGTATGATAAGATAACGACCACCATGAAGATTATTATTGTGGATGGATGATTGGATGGAGTTTAATTAAATTGCATATAATTGAGTTCCAGTGAAACAAACTGACACATAATGTCAGTGGTGGGAAAAGTACTCAGATTCTTAAGTAAAAGTAACAATAGCACAGTGTAAAAATGCTCAAGATAACAAGTAACAAGTAAAAATCCTAAAAAACAGAGTGTGACATTCTTCAAGGTACCAAAGGATGATATACCAGTATAAATATCATGCACATAACACATTAATATCATGTCCAACAAGATAATCTTGTTTCTCTGGACTTCTGGCTGCCTCACGTACATCCCAGCAGTGCCTCAACCTGAACAAGTCTAATCATGACTAAAAATAACTGAAAACACCTGCGAGTGTATGTTGGGCCTTTAACCTATAACAATGCATCATATTTAAGAAGATTATTACATGTTTTGTTTGTTTAAAAAAATCAATACAAATCAACAATCTCAACAAAAACAAAGAAAAGTGTGGGCGAATGATGCACTGGGTATCATCGAATACTTCAAAAATAATACACCCGTTTTATTTTGAGCGTTTTATTTTGAAAATCCCTGACTCCTCCCACTACTTCCGTGTTTGCATCTGTCCGACGTGTTTCTTGCCTTTACTGCAGACTCGAGAGTGACTTGTGTTCACTGTTTTGAGATAAATAATCATGTCCCTGGAGGTGGAATCCGCAGAGTAAGTAGTCTAGTTAATTATCATTAAAGCAGGGTCATTATTTAATAAATCGCCGACTAAAAGTTCAACGTTTTATGATGTTTTCTGCCAGTGAGGCCTGCCTCATCCTGTGCTGCAATTCACTAGCGTTAGCGCGCTAAGCTAAGCTAACAAGCTAACTTACAGCCGACCTCATAGATGCTGTTTGCTTATATTTAGCAAAGTGGGTGTAATTTCAGTATGAGGTGTCCGTTGTGTTGTTAAACGTTCCGTCATATTTCCAGTACTTTTATATGGAGTAAACAGAACTGAAAGACAGGATAGTTGGAATAAGTTAGCGTTAGCTGACGTTAAACTGCCAGTTGTCACAGATTCTGCTCGTACCGCAGAGGTAATTTATTCAAACTCAGGCAGCAAAGTCAATTGATTGTTCTATATCTCGCTGTTGTTAAGTGATATACTAACATAAAACTACAACTCCACATTTAAATCGTTGAAAATGTAATTGTTTTAGTCGACCTATCTTGCAACGTGTTTACCCTTAAAATGACTTTGAGTGTTTTGTGTTTTCCACAGCGTGATCCGTCTGATCATGCAGTACTTAAAGGAAAATAATCTGCACCGGACTCTCGTCACCCTGCAGGAGGAGACCACGGTGTCTCTGAACACTGTGGACAGTATAGAGAGCTTTGTGGCGGACATCAACAGCGGCCACTGGGATACAGTCCTGCAAGCCATCCAGTCCCTCAAGCTGCCTGATAAGACCCTGGTAGACCTTTATGAACAGGTGAGGTTCGGATAAATTGTGGTCTACAACTTATCTGATCATTCATTTTACATTGCGCCCATGCAGGAGTTTTATATCCTGGATTCCTATTGCATCTATCAGAAATTTGAGGAGACATATTGCCTTATTTTATTTTCTGCCTATTGTGCCTTTTCTTTGATTTCATGAGTTAAATTCACCGACGAGTCTGGTGTTTCCTTTAAATGTGAATGTCTGTGCTGTTTCCCGACCAGGTCGTGTTAGAGCTGATCGAGTTGAGAGAGTTGGGTGCAGCCCGTTCACTGCTCAGGCAGACCGACCCCATGATCATGCTGAAACAGACCCAGCCAGAGAGATACATCCACCTGGAGAACCTGCTGGCTCGCTCGTACTTCGATCCAAGAGAGGTGAGTCCAAACTAAACGTGTAACAAGATGCGACCCTTGTTCATTCATGTTCATCTATTCATACAATCATTTTAGGACCAGTTGGTGGGGCAGTTCTAAATACCAAAAAACTTTCAGCTGGTTCATCAGAGACATATCTTTTGTACCTGCGTTTTAGGCAGATGCACACAGCATTATTTAAGTGGGACTCTTGTAGATGTTGAGCTTATAATTTTGTTTTTCTTCATTTTTTCCCGTTTTGCTGGAAGCACATTTTCTTTCCATTGCAAGAGAGCCTGATTTACTGTAAACTGCATCAGGGTTTCCCATATGTTCGTTTATTTGTGGGGGCCCGCCCCACGATTTCAGCACTGCCCACCACATATTACATTTCTGTTTTTTGGAGCTCGCTCTCTCTCTCACACAAGCACATCATGTGTTTCCCACTCATAGAAGTGAATTTAGGTACTTCCAGGTATATTAAACTGCCAAGATATTTTTAGTGACCTATTTTAGCACATTTTAATATATTTTTTTTATTTACTGTATGGGAAACACTGTGAATTGAACACTTTATTCTTGCAACAACAAACGCCAGACATTGGATGTATGGAGACAAGAAATTAGTTCAAACCGAACTGCTTCTTTAAATGAACAGTCATGTTTCTTTCAGTGAAAACAGTTCAAAGACTACAATAAGCTTTACTCTTGCACTAACTGATGTTTAGTATTCTCTAAGAAGAGTGTTGTCATGATTGCTGAAACCACAGAGAATCAGAAGCCAAATTAATTCTTTATGGCAGACCGAGCGCTAAATGTGGTGAACAAAGTAAGATATTTGAGTAACATCATCAGGGATGATCTATGAGATGTTGACGCGCAGCACCAGTGTTGCAAATGCAAATTGCGCCCAAATTTCATGTGTACAGATGGTGTTAACAGTTCTTTTAGAGCCTTTACTATACTTCACTATATACAGCCCACTTGTGGTGCAGTTACAGTAAAGCAAAAATAAAGAGGCTTTGGGTGGCATTTAATGATGCATTTATAATGTTGCTCAAACTCTCAAGATGGACAAATGTCATATATTTGTGACTAGTAATGTCTCCATTGAATGATCACTGAATCAGGATTCAGGAAATGTAATTATAAGAGCCTTAACTGAGCCTTCACAAGTCGTCCTCTCGTTTTTGTAAACAATGGAACAAATGTCGGTATTTGTTTTCATCACTGTGGACTTTGAATTGTAATGATTATATGACCGTATTGTTATCCGTGTATTTATCATTTTTATTTTGATATGGATCTATGTGTCTGAAGTAAAGTTGAATTAGTCAAATTTAATAGGATTCTCTATCCTCACAAAAACAATAAATGTAAATGTAACACAATACAATCTGCCTTTTAAAACTCAAATTGGCCAACTTGTAAATGTATGCATAAAGGGAACATCTTACTTGTTGTCCAGGCGTACCCAGACGGCAGCAGTAAGGAGAAGCGTCGGGCGGCCATCGCCCAGGCCCTGGCGGGGGAGGTCAGCGTCGTGCCGCCTTCTCGTCTCATGGCTCTGCTGGGACAGGTAGGTGATCTAGACAACTGCAGGTGTGATGAGTCATTCTTTAATAAGAAACACATATTTGCATACTTGCATAGTCATGCCTCTTGATTAGTATTCCCCACACATACAAGTTAGGCTACCACCCAAATAAAGTGCTACTGGTGATTCTGTCCACTGTCGTCTCCTTCAGTCTCTGAAGTGGCAGCAGCATCAGGGCCTCCTGCCTCCTGGTATGACTATCGACTTGTTCAGGGGTAAAGCTGCCGTAAAAGATGTGGAGGAGGAGCGTTTCCCCACCCAGCTCAGCAGACACATCAAGGTACCCACACCGTCCCAAAAGTATGGGTCGCAGAAAGCAACATTAATGGTCTGAATGTCCCAAAGTGTGCATTCAGTGTTCTGACATGTTTTTTTCTTCCATGAACAGTTTGGACAGAAATCTCACGTGGAGTGTTCCAGATTCTCTCCTGATGGTCAGTACCTGGTCACTGGCTCTGTGGACGGCTTCATCGAGGTCTGGAACTTCACCACCGGCAAAATCAGAAAGGTATCTTAAAATAACGGCACCTAAACGAGAGTTACATCTACACTTGGTGGTTCAAGACGACTCCTGCTGACTTTAAATGATTGTATGAATTGTGTCCTACAGGATCTGAAGTACCAGGCTCAGGACAACTTCATGATGATGGACGATGCCGTGCTGTGTATGTGCTTCAGTCGAGACACAGAGATGTTGGCCACCGGAGCTCAGGATGGAAAGATCAAAGTAAACTATAAACATTACTTCTAGTTTCTCTCACTGCTCTAAATCATTTGTTGTTGTTACAGTTAAATATAAGAAAAGTTTGCTGAGCAGGTTCATGCTTTGGCACACAGATTATACCACAGTCTTGTACCCACCAAATATCAGCTTACAAGGTGCTGGTTTATGGCTGGTGGAAATCAGGAAAACAGTCTTTTTGTCAGACTGACCACAATGCTTTGTTGTTTTTTCGATGCTGATGATGTAATGAAATGTAATTAAAGACTGCAGTATTTTTCCAATATGAATTCAACTTAATCCCAAAATATTTCCTTTGCTTTTCTTCAAAAATCTGTGTTTTTTTTTTATTACTGAACATTAAACTATGGAAGTACATTTGTAGAATTGAAAGTTAACGCTTGGGAGTCCAAGTTACATTATTGAATTGTATTATTTTCTAGTAAACATAATGTATGATAGCATGAGTTTCATAGTACTCATGATGGGTGCCTGCAGACATAATGTTGCAAAAACAAATTAAAGGAAGGTCGCTGTGTGTGTGTGTGTGTGTGTGTGTAGGTGTGGAAGATCCAGAGCGGTCAGTGTCTGAGGAGGTTTGAACGCGCCCACAGTAAAGGAGTAACATGCGTCAGTTTCTGTAAAGACAGCAGCCAGCTCCTCAGTGCCTCCTTCGACCAGACAATCAGGTAAACTCATATCTGACAAAACACGGCGACCGCTAATTTCACACTCCAAAAAGACGGATCAATAAATTTCAGCTGACCCGATCTTTTTTAGGATTATTTTATTAACTTGAATTAAATTCTTCGTTTTGCTTCAGAATCCATGGACTGAAGTCAGGCAAAACTCTGAAGGAGTTCCGCGGTCACTCCTCGTTTGTGAACGAGGCCACCTTCACTCCAGACGGTCACCACATCATCAGCGCCTCCTCGGACGGCACGGTCAAGGTGAGAGAAGCAGCTGCAGAAAATAAGACGTCTCTTCGTTACTTTCTCTTCTCTTTTTTTGAAACTTCACTGAATGAATGCGCTTTGTACGTTTGTTGTCAGGTGTGGAACATGAAGACCACTGAGTGCTCCAACACCTTCAAGCCTCTGGGCACGTCAGCCGGCACCGACATCACAGTCAACAACGTCATCCTGCTGCCCAAGAACCCGGAGCACTTTGTAGTGTGTAACCGCTCCAACACCGTGGTCATCATGAACATGCAGGGGCAGGTCAGTCCAGATCATTACTGCACTGAACAGTCCAGCTGGAAACCAGAGCGCAGGGTTACTCCATGAGCGCTTAAACTGAGGTTTTGTCTGCTTTGTGTCATGATTTATGTTCACTTTGAGCTCATAATGTTTTACCCGTAGGTACCGATCAACAAAGATGGAATATTGTAGGTTTTTTAAGGTGTTGCTTATGAAACTGAACCTGCCTGCCCTCTTACATACACGCTTCGTGTGTGTGCGCAGATCGTGAGGAGTTTCAGTTCCGGTAAGAGGGAAGGTGGTGACTTTGTGTGCTGCACTCTGTCGCCCCGCGGCGAGTGGATCTACTGCGTGGGCGAAGACTTTGTGCTCTACTGCTTCAGCACCGTCACCGGCAAGCTGGAGAGAACGCTCACGGTACGTTACTGCGCTCGGGAGCTCAGATCAAAGTGTCCAAAAATATCCCAGCACATTCCCTCCTCTGCTTCTGCCATAAAAGTTCTTCTGACTGTTAAGTTCTGATTTGACTCATTAAACAAGCACGGACAAGGAAAAATCTAACCTTTTATCATCATGTTGTTTTGGGGGGGAAAAACCCCCCACAAAAACAATGTTAGGTTCTTATGTTCTTTTTGTTTCTATGCCCGGCAATTATTTAAGCATACTTACATTTTTATTGCATCTATTTGGTAAAATGTTGAATTCCATTTGATCCATGGGTAAGTATTTTGTTAATATCTTGTGATTTACTGGTGACACCTTCATTGTTCTACTAATGCATTACTGTATAGTTTCTGTGATTTTGTAATTCGCCCCCGCCTTCTGGCACTGAGGGCAATTACACAAACACTGTCGTCATGTATATGATGCCATAGGCTCTGCCATACTCCTATTCGCTGTAGCCTACTCCACTGCTACGGTAACACTTGTGACTTCTGGATATATAAATTGATTTGACTCGACTTAAGTTTCTCGCGTCTCGCTGCCCTCCCTCCAGGTCCACGAGAAGGATGTGATCGGCATCGCCCACCACCCCCACCAGAACCTCATCAGCACCTACAGTGAGGATGGTCTGCTGAAGCTCTGGAAGCCTTGAGGTGTTGATGCCAGTCTGAGATTGGACGTTGTCACACAGCAGCTGCTCTCCTCACTCTGGACACTGCTCTGCCCTTTATCGTTTTGTTTTTTGTCTTTTTTTACAACGCTGGAGAGATCTGTCTCTTTCAGGTCACTGTGAACTCGTGGTAGTTTGGGTTTGTTTGTTTTTTTAACCTGAAGCTACAAGTCTGAGAAACTCGTCCAACAAAGGTTTAAAGTGCAACTTACACAGTAACATTTGTTTTACTTGGATGCCATGGAAAGAAACTTCAAAATGTGAACGTGCCATGATTATTAAAAAATACTCTATAACTGTCCGTTACACATACTGAAAAAGGTGCTTCCATAGATGTCCAGATAAAAGTCAAAGTCCATAATATAGTTTTCAGTTGCAGTTAAAGTAAATGAGGTTCTGCTCTTCAGCTTTCCAGACATTCAGTAACTTCTGCTTTTTTAATCTTCAGAGAGAGGAGAGGAGAGGAGCGGAGCGATCAGACGTTCAGAACGAGGAGTGTAGAAACTAGACTCAGTTCTTGTTTTGAAAATTTCACCTTTTTTGTAAATATATTTTTTATTTGCATTTCTTTTTTCAAGAAGACCTGGTTAAATAGTGTGTGGCTCATTGTTTGTCTTTCTTCTTCTTTTCTAAGTTTGAGAATTGATTGGTATCACTCCAAAAATTATTTTATTTTGTTTCCTCAAATCATTTAGTTCATTTACCACAGAAAACCACATAATACATTCAGTTGAATAACAAAACCATTGTTAGGCTGTTTTTCATACATACAGTTCGTGCATTTGGAATGAGACTTAACATGCTGGATGTACATTAATCTGTCTGTGCAATTAAAGCTGTTTAACCGGAGCAGTGAAGTGAAGTGAGCATCTTTATAATGTGTTTATCTGTAGTGTTGAAGAACTGGAATATGGACAAATGTGAAGTGAATCTGACTTTTTAGGAGATTGTAAGCATTTTTAAAAATGTTTACAGAAACAAGAACACCAGATGTCGGTATAAAGCCATTACTAAACATCTTTTAATTATTTTTATTGACTCACACTTTAAAAGTCCCTGGACAGCTAAATTTCCAGCCATGCGCGCTGCCTCAGTTTCATCCCTGAATAAACTCTGGTCGGATGGTTGTTGGTACAGCAGCTCTGCGGAGACGAGTGTCAAGTCAGCCAGCAGGACGGATACCAGGATTCTGATTGTTTTCAAAATAAAAGCATGCTTTTGTCACTTTTATATATGTGGTATGTTTTAGAGCTTAAAAGCGGCTGACTTTTCATTTGCTGCATCTGTTGTCACCATTTTCAAAGCTGCTCTTAAAAAGTGGACTCAACATTTGATAACTGAAACACTGAAATTGACCGTTAACCTATTAGATCAATGTAAAAATTGTTAAATGTTTAAATTTGAGTCTTGGGTGGTTACTATGGATAATCAGCTGAAAGGGAAAATGCGTTTAAAAATCAATTATTTTTTTTTAGATAAGTAGTAAGTGAATTCTCCACATACCCAACTGTACAAAACTGAGTCTAAGATGTTTTGGGATACCTGGAAAGGTATACTTTATGGGTAAATCATACAAATTAACAATTTCCCAGAGCTGAAGGTGGTTTCTTCAAATTCCTTGAGTTATCCAACTGTCCGTCTAAGACTTAAATATAATCGTTTATCATATTTTATCATGATTGACAAATAAAAGCATCAACTTGCTTGAAAAACGACAAAGTATTGACAGTGTAAATGGGTTTTCCAGCTTTCTCTTTTTACTCACAGCTTTTATTTTTAAAATCTGTAATGGGAAGTTGTTGTCACATTGTGGGTGACGTGACGGTGTTGCAGAGCTGCAGGTCAGAGAGGTTGAATGAGTTTTTTAGTGTCAGAGGGGTTTCTGCTGGGGAGAGTTACTATGGCAGGGGTTCTGCACTTCCTTCTGTTTGTATTTCTGCATTGCGGAACATTTGTTCTCATTTCAGCCAGACCCGATCATGACACGACTACTGTGGACTTAGATGCAGCTTTTACTACAACTAGGAGCCTTTTCTCTGCAGGCAAAACCACTGAGGCTCCCACCACAGGATTCCCAGCTGGTTATAGTAAGTCAACAACTAAACCTCCCAAAACCAACACAGCTACTGAACGTCTGACTAAAACAGCAGAGAAAGCAGTGTCCAGAAAAGACACAGAAGAAGAAGAAGGTCCTTTGGAATTTGGTGAGTGGGTGTTCTTTGATTTGTTGCATTTTTGGAAGCATAATATTTCTGTGGAACTTTACAGTGTGTCTATTCAATAATGAGTACACAGTTATCAAACCAATCTCACAGTGTTTTATAGTTATAATGTGATTTTTTTTTTTTTTGTAGCTTCATGAAATGTATTATATGATTTCTACTTTTTTAGAAAGATTTTCCTAAATTGTGCAGTTGTGTTAATCTGCCCAAATGCATTTCTTTGCCCAACCTGACTAATTGTTCCGTAGTTTTACATGTGTCTCATTACTTTTCCAGATACAACCTTTAAGTGTACAGTACGGAAACAAGCATCCTCAGAAAAAAGATGAAATAAATCTGCAAAATCTGTTGCTGTTATAAAAGAAACGTCCCTTAGACCAAGCAGGGAGTGTGTGTGTGTGTGTGTGTGTGTGCGTGCGTGCGTGTGTGCACTGAGACATTTTAGCTGTGTGTTTTCTACCGATGAAAACCAGATGGGCTGTGTGATGCCTCAGACCAAACACAAAAAAGAAGAACAAGACCGCTCGCACTCAAAATCAATTATGTGGGATTGAAGCATTGATTCAACTGTATGCTCACAGAAGCTGTGGCCGCACACAAGTGGCTATAATGTAAAGAGATGTAAACATCTGCAGCCCAGAGCTCAGCAGCATTTACATGAATCCAGTCTCAGGTTTGAATGCTGGTTTGTGCTGCCTGCTCAATGATAAACTCTGTTGGTGGTAAATGAAGCTATAACTTTCCAACCAATGATAAAGGAGTAGTTCTACATTTTCTTGCTGACAGTTTGACAAGAAAAGATATATATTTGTATATACTGTATATCATGTTTGCATTAAATGTTAAATCATAGCCAGCCGTTAGCTTAGCTTAGCATAAACACTGGAAATAGAGGGAAACAGCTAGCCTGGCTCTTTCCACAGGTCAAGCATCCACCTAGCAGCACATCTAAAGCTCACTAATTAGCATGTTATATGTTATATATATGTTAAATGGTTCTTCCTGACATTTCTGAATAGATAAAAAATTCACCAAATCTGAAATCATGTTCTACAAGGTATGCATGTTTGCTACTATACATTGAATGGTTTGCATTTTTGTAGAGCGGAGGTCCACCAGGAGCGTTAAGGTAACAAAGAGGCCCGAAACAATCCAGAAGAAACCCAAACTCGTCACCAGGAAGCCAAAGGTTGTAAAGAAAGCCAAACCTCAGGTCAAACAAAGTGTGAGCCAGTCAGTGGCCACGGAGACGGCGCCACGTATGTATGGGGATCAGCCCCGATGTATACAGTATGTCAGTCAGACATGGGTCAGATATTAGTGGCAAATAGTTTTAAATGCTTTGACTAGCCGTGGGGGTTTAATGTGTCAGGACAATTAAAGTGGCTTCAAAAGGAGCCAGACTGATAGATCTGTCGGCTGATATTGGATAATCACAGACATATATCGATATGCGCTGATAACAACTCCTTTTTTTCTTTTTAAAATCTTTTTTACAGATTTTAATGCAGATGCAATGTATGGAGTAATTTATAATGATTAAATTCCCAGTGAAGTTTACTATTTCAGTGCAACAATGTCATATAAAAACAATAAAGTTTATTTTTTACTCCCTAATATCGGTATCAGTCTGGCTCTAGTTTCAAGTGATCTTTTGACTCATGAATACTTTCTACACCAACATATAAAGGTGTAATTGTTCATTTGAAGTTCACTGAGACGGCACTGAATTGTCGCTTGAGGCTAACCCGCCTTGGAAAGCATCGAAAACTATACAACTATTTGCGCAATTTAACACTAAATTCAGACCCGGATCTGCTTCATGTGGGTGCCATGCTGAGGGAGCACATACTGTATATCTAAACTAGAATATTACAAGAAGATTAATTCAATCTGCTGCTTCAAATCACAACCTTCCTTACTGTCTTAAAGGGAAGCACAGATTCACCATGAACGTCCGTACCTGTTGTCAGTAAGCATGCAGGCTTGCATTGCATTGTGAAACAGGGATATCTTTCTGACATGAGTTTAACTCGTGTTTTACTTTTCTTCCTGTAACATTACCACCCATTAATGGATGGCTAAGTGTCCTATACAGCACATTGAATGTGTGACAAATCTCTGCTCTTTTACAGGACGTATTCGTAAACAAAACTGGCCTTAGAATAAATTGATAGCAATGTGGGGGATAGGTTTATAACCCCACAATTACTGTAAAACACAGATGCTGTGCGCTGGGCCGGGTGTTGAGTCGTTGTGTGTATATAGAGCGTCTGTACATCTACTGTGTGTGTGTACAGTAGAGGGAAGCAGAGAGATTAGCTTGTGGAGGTCAGATAGAAATAAATGCTGAGTAGGCAAATTGTCGTGTCATGCCAAATCAGAGCTGATGCTCATTAAAATCCGCTCAGGCCTGTAGTTAGGAGCCTGGAGTTAGATTCGCTGCGAGTGATATGCCATGTTGGGAATGTACAAACTTAGAATATCACCTCTTCATACCTAACAAACTGAAGCAGTATCATGTGGTGGTAATGTGGCATATGTCTACATTCCATTGACACAGCAGCCCAAGTTTATATTACGCTTGAATAGACAACTTATACATTAGTTAGGAAATCAAATAGCAAATATTGGCCTTAAACAGGCAATAGACAACTTGTTTGCTTGAACTCATCATTATGAAGTAAATACACTGTATATTGCACAGTTTAATGGCTCGTGACACCATCCGTGCTTGCTATTCATGCTGCCAGCAGGCTGGATCTTTTTTGCAGAAAAATTCAGGTAGCCAAGGTAGCTAGCAGTAGCCGTGTTGCTAACGTCTTTGCGGCCACAGTGGCAACAATAATACCACTGGGAAACGCTAGGGGGAGGATGTGGAGCTAATACACAATCTAATCAATGGACACATCTGGCTTACAGTGTTTCCACACATTGTAGACGTACGACGCTCGGAGTCATTGTCACAGGAAATGTTACCTGACAGTATTCTCTGAATCGTGCGTGGGGATCATAAAGCTGGAGGGTCATGTTGAGGATCCCAGGGAGATGAGACTCAGGGTGGAAGGGAACATTTCTTTGATGACTTGTCTGAGGGCTCTATCTTCCCCTTGAGGTTCCTTTAAAGAGAGGAAAGGGGCCAAAAGGAAATGAAAAAGGGGTTTGGGGGGAGCAGATGTGAAAACTGAGAACAGGAGAGACAGAGTTGCCTATTATACCTAATTACTGTGGTACTGAGTCTGAGCCGTGGTCTTTTTATTCCTTATAAAAACCTTCTTTAGAGGAAACAGCAGTGTCCCAGCTTCCACAATAAGGAGACTAAATAATGCTCTTCCCACAAAACCACATTTTCTTTGCTTTGGTGCTTAGATGTGTTGCCCTCAGGATTTATTTTATTCTCACCCTGGAGTTTATTTACTAGAGATGATCAGCTGACTCGTAGACTGCTTTAATGTGCAACAAATTGATTTTTCTCTTCTGGGCATCATTGTCAGTTTGCCAAGTCTCTCTGGCTCAAAAGTTTGTGGTCCAGTGGTCACCAGCAACAAAGAGACGTTACCTTTTTGAGTCACAAGCAGCTCAGCAGAGATCCAGCTGGACTCCAAGGCAAAAAGGGGATAGGGTCTTTAGAGGAAGTGCCACCTACATTTAGCATTAATTTACGCCGCTTCAATACCTCCGCCTGACACTTTTTAGCAGCCAGTTAAGCTTCCTGCCAGTTTGAACAGAACTGAACAATGTGAGTCTGTCTGAGGCTGGACAGGTTTAAAAAGAGGTTTCCTGCTCACCTCTTTGCTTCTCTCTCAGTTTACTATTTTGGTTTGATTTGTGAATCCATCAGTGCTGGAAGAAGTATTTTACTTAAGTAAAAGTCGCAAAACTTCGGCCACAGCATTACATACTTGCATTTTTTGTGTCTATACTCATTTATTGACCTTTATTTCTTTAACATGTCACCTGTCGTTAATCACATTTCTAAAATGTGAGAAATCTCCTTTAGTGTTATATAATTCCTGTGCATTATATAACAATACAAATATTTAAAAACATTACCTTTTTCTCGTTCCTCCTCTTTCGAGTGATTTGATTTGTACTCAGCACGATTTTGAGAATTGATCTTGTGATCTCTCAGGTCTCACAAGGTCAAGTGTGTGTGCATATGTCATTGTATATGTACATGTGAGTGTATGTGTTTGTATAACTGCAATACATGTCGTGTGCAAACCTGCGTACATTGTGTTGTTACAGTATACTGAGGGGCAAGGTTGGTTGAGGTGCTGGTTCCATGAGGGGGTTTTTTTTCCCCCTCAATTTAAGCTGGAATTTAAATGTTTACCAAATAATAAACTATCAAGTAATAATATAATATTACAGACAAGAAAAATCTTTTGTTTTCCCAACAGTGTGGCATGTGTGATGGCACTAAATGCTACTCATTATACGGAGAAGATGCCAGTCATAGGTACAAATCGTCTGAATCAGGAACAAAACACTGCCAGAGCTGATTCAAAAGTGATCCAAAATGATTTGAAAAAAGCGGAATTTATTTAACAAATTGCACTCTGCCATTAAAGAGGCACAGCGATTTATTATCATGTAACCTTGACTTTTGACAACAGCTCTCAACACTGTCTGTGCACAAATTAAACTAGTTTTCCTCTGGAACACCACCTTCTTACTTTGCCTCTACTGTCATGGTATAATCATACTACAACCGAATAAACCATTGTCTGTGTCAGAATGTCCTCCGCTGGGTCTGGAGTCACTGAAGGTCAAAGACGCTCAGCTGAAAGCGTCATCATATAAGCGCAGAGGCCTGGGCCCTCACCGCGGTAGACTCAACATCCAGGTAACAGCACAGACTAACAGCAAACCAAAGTTCCGATCTATTAATGCTACGTACAGAGCAGTAATATCAGTGTGTGTGTGTGTGTGGCAGTCTGGGATAGAGGACGGTGATATCTACGATGGAGCCTGGTGTGCTCAGTACAGAGACAAGAAGCAGTGGCTGGAGGTCGACGCCCTGCGACTGACTCGCTTCACTGGTGTCATCCTGCAGGGTCGCAACTCCATCTGGAGGTCAGTAGTAGTTAGTAGTGAAGTTTGAGTATTTTTCACTCACGATACTCTTCCTAAAACCTCTCTTCTAATGTTTAAATACTCAAAGAAATGGCTTCAACTGCTACTACACAACTACTGTTCCTACTGTAAACCCCTTCAAATTAAAGCTAAAAGTCGGCACTATACCGTCATACAGATGTATCTCTAACAATACAAAACTAATTCTTTTTTCCTATGTATGTATATATATATATATATATATTATGTATATATATTTGAAACTCAACAGCAATGTCTCTTTCCAGAAATCATGACCCGGTTACTCAAGATAATCCACAGACTTTGTTGTGGGCAGTTTCATGTTGGAACTATTTTCTTTCTGTGTCACCGCGAAGAAGGAACCGTGCATCTACTAATGGACGAGGTGCTAGCTAACTTTACAGC
Source organism: Hollardia meadi (assembly GCA_037974645.1). Taxonomy (NCBI): domain Eukaryota; kingdom Metazoa; phylum Chordata; class Actinopteri; order Tetraodontiformes; family Triacanthodidae; genus Hollardia; species Hollardia meadi. Next base: position 26,898 of record JBBPCS010000100.1, on the reverse strand, counting down.
TCAGCCGTGGAGGACGCCATTAATGTTTACATCGCGCCTCTCGTCCGTGAGATGGTAATATGGTGTAGTCCAGTAGAAAGAAGCCAGAGGAAAAATATGTATTTTTGATTTTGGGGTGAACTGTCCCTTTTAATCCTAGACACCTAGATAAATGCGTCTAACCTTTTTGTATAACGGTGGGGTTCTTATTTTGCAACTGAGCTCTCTTACAAGGTTCATCTGTGTATCACATGTGCTATAGAACTGCATGTGCCTTGTTCACACACAGCTGGGACGTGGTGCACACCTACAAGGTGCAGTTCAGTAACGACTCGTTGGTCTGGAAGCCGTGTATGAATGGGACCAAAGAGGCAGTGAGTGAACATTTTGTTCTTCTTTTACAAAAACCTAACTGCTATCTGTCTGTACTCCTGTGCACGTTTCCCGCCTTCACATTCAAATTTTGATGAACCGGGAGGCGGAGTCACAGTATCGAGTTCCCGCCCATACCCGTTACCAACATTCCAACAGACGCCTGTAAAGGAAAATTCGGTCATCGGTTTTTATTGAGGGACATGAAAAACATCAATCAAAATTCTGTTATTCTTTTAGAGCGTGTAAACAAATCTAACAGTGAATAAACATTTGGCAGTTTTGTTGTCCTCTTGTTACAGGACTGTTTGATTTGGTTGAATCCATGAGACTCATCTGCTCTTTGGTTATTCAGGAGGCCAAAATGGTTTCGGAAACATTGCAGCCTTGGTGAGGTTTGTTTATTCGGGTGGTTTTTAAGGCATGCGTGCCACAACCACATCTGACCACAAAGTGCCAATCATGCGACAATTCTTTTACACGAGGCCTCGCACAGGCTTAAATGCTCTATAGAGACGGATGAGTAAAAAAAGCATCTTTTCATAAGTCAGACTATAGGTCTTCTTGTATTTTGTCGAGTGTAACACGAGCGTTGAACAGAGATGTGAAAGCACAAACAGTACATCTCAGAAAGGAAAACGTCAAAGCTAAGGAGGTGACAAGCATGCCCTATGGAAGCTAAAACAATAATATTAAAGGAATTATTCCACCCAGTTTTTAGCCTCAGAGCTAAATGTGTCTTTTCAAAAGCCCTGTGGTGAAAATTTCTGGGGTTTTTTTATTGGAAGGTCAAGCAATTCTGCATGAATTACAGTCCACAGTGGAGGTGGGCAGGTGAGATTAGGCAGGTAGAAAAGGGGATGACATCATCACCAAGGTCCCTGACTGGATTTCATGTTTGATCATGTTTCATGTTGATTATTGTCCAGAATTCCTTGTATTTCACCACATGTACTTGTGCTGCAGGTATTTGAAGGAAACCAGGATTCAGAGACACCCGTCCTCGCCCTTTTCAACACCTCCACGGTGGCTCGTTACATCCGGATCAACCCGCAGACTTGGTACCAGAACGGGACGGACGGTGACATCTGCCTGAGAGCCGAGGTGTTGGGCTGCACACTCCCAGGTACAGGAAGCCAACTGCTGGGCACAATGGTTTTAACCCATTGATAACTGAAGACTATATTTCATATGTTGAAGAAAAGGCCCACAGATTCTTTTCTGTTACAGATGGAAACACCAAAACATGAATACACATGACAAAATCAAAATGTTGGATTTCATCTATTTAGCATGCCTTTATTGGTAGACAAATTTAAGAAAAAAGTTTAAGAAACAATTACCACTAATTGGACTTTTATCATTTCCTTTACATCACTTTAATACTAGCTGTCATTAATGGGTTAAATAGATTTAATTTAATTATTTTTGCACTACGTTTTGTTGCCGTAACCCACGCCTTCCCCATTTCACAGATCCAAATCATATCTACGCATGGCAGACAAAGCCAGATTCCAAAGACAAACTGGACTTCAGACACCACAACTACAAGGAGATGAGGAAGGTAAGAACATACTCATAATGATGATTTTCAGTCTGCTTACTGAGATTTAACTCAACCAGTAGAAGGTTTACACAGAAAAGCTTTACCATCAATATATATATTTAATAAATAAACTCCACTCCCTTATTGGCAAACCTACCAGTTTTTGTTTTTTGCAGTGAGTCTAAAGGAAGCTCCCACAGTGTGTGTGGACCAAAAAACAAATATTATGGGAGGTTTCACTCCCTCGTGGCAGCATCCTCACTGTGCTGCCACTACCAGCGGTGTGTTTGGAGACGCCGTCCTGCATCTGATGGTCAGAAAACAGCCCAAAGAATAAACACAGAGCCAAATTCCACATGAGGACATACATTCTGCGTTTTAACGCAACTTTGACGCGTCAGTCATAAGTGCAAGTTGCAATCGAACAGGTCCTTCAAAATAAAAGTCTGAAATGTTAGACATGTTGCTTTTTTTCATATATTTCCCCGCTTGAAAGTCACAATCTCACTTCTCTAAACACCTTTGTTGTTTCCCAGCTGATGAAGTCGGTGAACGAGGCGTGTCCTGACATCACCCGCATCTACAGCATCGGGAAGAGTTACACGGGTCTGAAGCTCTACGTCATGGAGATCTCCGACAACCCCGGAAAACACGAACTGGGTGAGACGCACTGGAGGCAGATTTCCAGATAACCTGTTTTAAAGGAGAAATCTCATTCTAAGCTTCATCATTGTTTATCTTTAAAATGCAGATGATCAAGTTTCATCATTTTCATCCACAAAAAGCTAAACATTGTCGTCCTGAGCATTTCAAAGTTGCACGCTGAACCCACTGCTTCTGCTCCAATGACAGGAGTCATTTTATCTAATGAGGGACAGATGCTTTGCCATCATAAAGTAATCTAAGGGGTCCGAGGGGACACTGTATACCACTGTATACCAACCCTCCAAAAGGAAGTGAAAACAGTGAAAGTGTGTTTCCCTGCGTTTGCTCTGAGGTGGACAAATGTTTTCTTTGGCCTCCTCAGCTCAGCCCACATGGCAGCAGAGTGGAGAGGTTTTCCCGCCAAAAACAGATTGCAGAGAAGGCAGCACGGGCGAGCAGAAGGAGAGTGGAAGGTCCATTTAGTCTTTCGAATTTGTATTCAGTTATCAAATCTTCTCTCAGTTGCAAAAAAAAAAAAAAAACATCAACCAAAGGATATTTGAGCTTGTTTCAGGCTGGATTGTTGCGTCACTTTGTCCCTGGAGAGAAACACATGAGTCTTCAGCTCGTACAAAAATCAACTGATCTGGATACGTTAGAACTTTTTCCCTCTGCTCAGTCAAAGTGTTTTTTCCAGGGACCAGTGTTGGTTTGGTGTAATCTCATGTTCCACGTGTTGAATCGATGTTATGTGACTAAGTTTTTCTAAGTTGTTACAGTTGGGGTAAATGTGCTCAGACATCCTCCTCTGCCTCTTCCCTTTATGCAACTTGAAAGAATGTTGTTCTCTCTGTGGCGTTTATGTTAGCATTGATGCTGCTGTCTTGGCTGGACCACTGATAGTTTTTTACATCTCAATATGTCTAATTTTAGATTAAAGGTGAACAAAACCAGAAGAATCACAAAAGAAACCACTGCAGCTTGGGATAATGACACAAGTGATCTTTTAACAAGCTGACACACAGACTATGGGTTTAACATACTTCAAGCAAAGACAGCGTTAATGCCTGCTTTCATTCTCACCTCATTTTAATGAAGATGTGCCCTTTTTTAGTATAAAACCATCAAACCATGTCCAGCCAAGACAAACATCTCATAACAAGGAGCAAAAATTAGAATGAACCAAACACACCATCAGTTGAAGCAGCACAGTCGCCAGAATAAAATATTTGTATAGTGCATTTCTACAAACCATGAGTTATTTTAGTATGTTTAATGCATACACCAACATTTCTACAATATGTCTCATATCATGTTCAGATCACATGTGTATGAGCTGACTTTAAGACGTTAAGACACTTTGTAATTGTCTTTGTGGCACAAAAGATTTATATTTTCAAGGAGACGTCAGGAGAGTTACGTTTTTGGGTGACAAAACCAGGTATTTTAAGGCAAAACCCTAACTCTAACCCTAACCAAGTGGTTTTTGTGCCTTAACCTAACCGGACCTTACGAACAGCACTGTCACATAAAATAGAAAATTAAAACATATTAGGAAACGTTAAGATTCAACATATCCCTGGTTTGCAGAAATGCACAGTGCCAACATTTATTCTGCAATATTTCTCTAACATTCCTCTCAAATTTAGAGGATGGCAGTGATTTATTTGAATAAACTCCAATATATCTTAATTACTCAGTTTGTATTTCTGACTCTGATGATTCTGAGTCTGAACATCCATCATACAGTCCCAGCTGCTGCAAAAGCCCTGAATGCACTTTAGAGTGCACCAACAGGCTAAAGTTTGCTACTTACAGCAAACAGCAGTGTCTGAATAGCAGATTTGTGTCACATACAGACTAAAACTACAAGAACATTTTAACCTAAAAGAAGCATTTGTTTTTGTAAAGTTTTTGCAGACTCAACCACAACATGAAAAATCTAATTCACACAGAGTTGTTCTCTAAAGCCCAGTCTGATAAATGAAAATGTACTTCCAAACCATTTACAAACTCAAAACATCTCAATAAATATGAATTTTCTGACTGCACAGATGTTGCCGATTAAAAATGTATCATTGTATGAGCACATGCTTGTTGTTGTATGCAAAAAAAAAAAAATGTGGACAAACCGAGATCAGCCAGTTTGAAACTCAGTGTTTGAGGAGAGTGAGCTGAAACTCCTCCTCGTGAACAGTTGTGAGGAGGATGTGTGAGATTTCAGAGCTGCCTGTCAGTGCAGTGTATGCAGACCAAACAGGAAACAGGTCTTTCAATGGGGTCAGTGAAAGAGGTTGATCTGTACAGGAGGGGGTTTGAAAGCACAGATTGTGTAGAAGCATTAAAGTTTTTAGGACTCTTCACGCTCACTGAGTATGATCTGCAAACCTACGATTTCTAGTATGTTAAAGTAACAAATATACACTACATGCTGATATGATATCAATTTGCCGGTTGGGGTCATTAAACGTGCCAAGTGGTATATCATAACCTGTGCTCTTAACTCCGATCCTGTGTCTGTGTTTTGGCGCCCCCTGCAGGAGAACCAGAGTTCCGATACGTTGCAGGGATGCATGGGAACGAGGTGCTGGGCCGAGAGCTTCTGCTCAATCTAATGCAGTACATGTGCCAGGAGTACAAACGTGGAGACCAGCGCATCGTCCGCCTCGTCAAAGAGACTCGCATCCACCTCCTGCCCTCCATGAACCCTGACGGATATGAGGTGGCCTTTAAAAAGGTGCCCTGAGATGCATTTAGTCCCAGATTGTGTTGAAATCACCATGATGACACCGGAGTGCGTAGGCTACGTTCGCTCTGCCGTTGAGAGCAACCCAATTTAAAAAAATTTCCCAAATCTGACCTTTTTGCCTCGACTGTTGTGACATCAGTGTGAACAGATCTGCACCATGAACCCATGTTTACGACAAGAATGCTGCTGACAGACAGTCCATCATCAGAATGAATAAACTAGTGGTGCAGGCATTCATTTCTTGACTTTTATACCTTCATTTGTGCATTAACTAGAGATTATTGACATCTTTTTAAAATACAAAAAAGTCCATATCGTGCATCCCTGTTTGCAACCCAGTATTGTATGTTGTCGTTGCTGCAATCCACCATATATTGGACTTTGTCCACCGCTGCTGACAGTTGATGAATAATGATGTAACAGTGATGTGAGCGTGCTCAGTGGGAGAAAAACCACATGAATTCTGATCAGTGTGTTCACACGGCCGTCACATCAGCAGGAATCAGATAGGTGGCCGATTAAGGACGACATATGAAAAAGTGGCCCAAATTGCACGGATCTGACTCCATCTGACATATGCTGTTCTGCTTTCATGACTGTCATGAAATAAAACAGATCTAAATCAAATATGAGCAATAAACAAACAAAAAAAGATCATGTTTGGGACACTTTTGCAGAGAGTATAAACGCAGCCTTAGTGAACATAACAGCAAACGCTCTGACCCACTTTCATTCATCCGCAGGGGTCAGAGTTGGCAGGTTGGGCTCTGGGTCGTTATAGCTACGAAGGTATCGACATGAACCACAATTTTGCGGACCTCAACTCGGTGATGTGGACCGCCATCGAGCTGGAGACAGACCGGTCCAAACTCATCAACCACTACTTCCCCATCCCTGAGCAGTACACGTCCGAGGAAGCCTTTGTAAGTTTTATACTGACACATCACACAAGTGTGTCGTTTGTTCACAATCAACATCACATCTTCAACTTCGTCTCTGCAACATTTCTCTCAAAATGCCTCCTGATATTGTTTCTGTTCTTAGCAGTGCTTTCATATTTTAGGGTGGCAGGAACATTTTGAGGGCAGTATGGCTTTGTCCCTTTTTTTTCCTTAAACGTGACAACTTTCTGCAACTCACATTATGAGATCCTCAAAGTTAACCGGAAAGTAAAGTAGAAGATACTTTCTTTTCTTTTTTTGTAACCTTAGAACGGGGAGAGAAAACCAGAGGAACATGCTTCATGACTAATAAAATAACTTCTAAAAGATGTGGGTCTTCTGCTCTTTCCTGGTCTGGTGTGATGGAAATTAAAGGCAGCTAAATGTCTAAAACTTCAAAGATGTGCATCTCCAACTCTAACTTTAGGTGGCGTCAGAGACCCGAGCTGTCATCAACTGGATGCAGAACATCCCCTTTGTTCTCAGTGCGAACCTCCACGGTGGAGAGCTGGTGGTCACCTATCCGTATGACATGACGCGGGACTGGGCGCCTCGCGAGCACACGCCCACTCCTGATGAGAGCTTCTTCCGCTGGTTGGCCACAGCGTACGCCAGCACCAATCAGGTCAATCCTCCTCCTCCTCCTGTCACTTCCTGTCCTCATTTTTAAAATAACCACAGCATTCCAAATTGCATACTTTTTCTTTAAGCTGCCCTTAGAAAGAATGTACTATTACACGCAGTATGCATACTGCTTTCCTTGTCGCTCAGTCAATGGGACGTATGTTCCGCTGAGGATTGTGGGTCAGAACAGCCAGATAGCATATTGTTTCTTGGGGCATACTAAATCTGTTTCTGGGATACTAAACAGTATGGTAGTGTGGGTATCTGAACGCAGCCAAGGTCATCAGGAAGATGACTGAATGAGGGACTGGGTGGCACCACTTTGCACTCAACATGTTCCTGTATCTTATTTGACCAGGTGATGTCCAACCCAAACCGGCGGCCCTGCCACAACAAGAACTTCCTCAGATACAACAACATCATCAATGGAGCCGACTGGCACAACGTACCAGGAAGTAAGAATGTGTGTGTTTTTCAAAGTAAACTTAGCTTAAACCAGTGTGGTTCAAACTGATATCCATGGGCTAACATACAATTTTATATTAATGTGCATTGGTGGAATGTGAAGCATTTGCTCAAGTACTGTACTTAAAGTGGAAACTACATTCCTTCCCCTAGTGTTTTCAAGTGGTATTATTGTTGACGCCTCAGTTACAAAGACAGCGTTAGCAACATGGCTACTGCTAGCAGCCTGGCTACTGTGCAAAGCACAAGCAACCGTAAGAATTCCAGTCGGATCCAGAAACTCTGGTCTCAGTGCTGTGATAAAGGCAGAGGAAACACCCGGTTGTATTAATAAGTAGGCAGGTCTTGTTAC
>JBBPCS010000099.1:13715-39134 GCA_037974645.1 Hollardia meadi | reverse complement strand
TTGAGAGGGTGGGGGTGGGGGTGGGGGGGGTGGGGGGATTACGGGGACCGGTTCACTCTGTACCATCCCATTCTTCCTCTCTGCTCTCTATCCCTCCATCATTTCATTCATTCAATCTCCACCCCTCCAGCCCCACCATACACACATTACACATCTATGTACGTGTTCACACAGACTGACGCAACACATGGTCACATCTGTGTGTGTTTGCATGCCTATGATATTCAGCAACATGAAATCACCAAATGCTATTACTGGCTGTTGGGTCGTTAAACAATAAAGTTTTACCATTTCAAATCATTCATTATTTGATTTAATTGGAAAAAAAGTAAATTGTCACCTATTTGCATACTTTGTCTTACAAAGCTACAGCTAATACTATTTACAGTCCGCACTCACTCTTAAAACAGACAAATGACTGTGTAAAGTCTGTAGCGCAGTTGACTCTGATTTACTAAAATCATTTGGGGATTACTCAACTCCATATTTTGGAACTGTTGTAGTGCTGATGGTTGCTACAACAGGTTGAGCATCTCTCACCCTGACAAATTAAGTGTACAACATGTTAATACATGCTGAAGAATCACTTAGTGTTTGTTAAACGTGAAACCAGACATTCAATTTGTGACAATTGTGACATTTAAAACATTTCACTGTAAAATCTTCCACAGTATGTGGATTCACTTGCCAAGGTGAAGTAAATCTGCCTAGTCTAGTTCAAGTGAAGTGGACTTCGACCTGACAATTTGTGCCTTTGGCCAATAAAAAGCTGCCATGACAGAGCTAGAAGAAGAAAGACAGAAAGGTTTCTATCTACATGCTTTGGAAAGTTGGTCAGAAAGAGGAGAGAATTAGCAGACAACACCATGGGTTCTGGGAAAGTGGGATGGACAACACAATTAATTGATTATTCAAAATGAGAATCATTAGTTGCAGCCCTAGATTGCTTTGCATTCCCATAGCAATCAGAGCTCTGCATTTAATGGCTGCCATGTTGACTTTACATAAAAACAATAATCAATGATAAATAATTCATTGAATCTGGTGAACCTGAGGCCTGGAAGGAAAAGGAAAGCAGCATTGTTTTCTCTCTCTCTGATGAAAATGGGGGGGTTTTTTGGATTTCATACAACAGAAAAAGAATGAGTGTGCATAAATTCACTTGGCTGTGACTTCTCTCAAAGTGATTCTTAACAAGCCCAGACAACATTAAAAGACAACAAACCATTTGAGGCTTAACAGCACAAACTGCTGACAGGAGCCGTTTGGGCAACAGCAAGCAGGCCACGACCTGACTTTCCCCTTCTGATCATTTTGCAAAAGTGCAATCTCATCTGCCGACAGACGTGGTGTTCAGGACATTGATGAATCAGTTAGTGACACCTCTGAAAACTGCGGAGGAAAAGACAAAGGGCACTCCGCTGAGGTTTCACTGATGCTTTGGTACAAAACAGCTGAATCACAGCCAATCCGGTTCAGTGATACAGCCATCAATGATTGACCAGTTTTTACAGCTACATTGATTTTACAGTAAACAACATAAATATGTTACAGATCGCCTGCAGGTTCAACACTGATGGAAAGCATTGCCTGCAGTGTTGGAGTTTTTTATCACTGTGTGGAGTATTGATCACTTCATAAATGCTCTTCCTGGTACACATGCTGTCCATAATTACAAGGCAGTTGACCAGTCCTATACAATTAACAGGCTTTGGCTACAGTAAGAAGAACATAATCATCTCTCTAAAGCCCCTTTCAGCCATACAATGCAACCATGAAATTACCTGGACGTTACCCAAAGAAGCTGTATGGGTCAATGCAAATATCCACATCAGCTGGCCCGGACATTAACTGGACTTGCCAGGACCATGTCGGCTCTCTAGCACCAAATCAGTGTAATGTCCAATTAAGCCTATGTGTGAATAGAGCAGGTCACTCTACGGAGAATTGACAGCGAGTGCAAGCAGGCGTGTTGATGACGTTGCATGGAGTGCAGCTGCTTGGAACTCTTTTCCGCTTCCCTGTATTTTGCTTTCAACGCTTTCAACGGTTGATATTGTGGATACGTCCAAATAAATGTAATATTGATATCAACGCAAAAACAGTCATCATTATGGATGAGCGCTCCCCCTCCTCCTCCACCTGCACGCTCTATGTACCTTTTACTCTCTTTATGCGTCATGTCATGTTTTACTTCCTGTCTTTGTCTTTTTCCCGCCTTTGTGATTGCCCTGATTAGTTTCACCTGTTCCTTGTTAGTTTTCCCTCCAGTTTGCCAGTTCGTCTTAATACCTTGTGTGTCTAACATTCCAGTGATTTTGGATCTTTGTTTTGTTTGCCTGGATTTGTTGGACTTTTGATTCTTGCCTCAACAGATTTGTTTGCCTTATTGGACTGTCTGACATGGTTTTGACACTCACCTACCTCAACTGGTAAGCTTTCATCATTTGTATTTTGTTCATTAAATCAGTGAACTATACAAGCTCTGGTTAAGGTTAGCGCATGGCTATGACAACCGGCTTTTCGCCCCACTTGAGTATGTCCATTTGGAACAGTTATAACACTTTTGCCTTGACATATGGACAAAACAACATTTGGTACAAACTAGTTTGCTTAAAGCATATTCCAACATTACGTTTACCTTAGCGGCCCACAAAGCATAACCATGCAACACCTTAACAACTGACCTCCAACATCCAAGCTAAATTCCAGTATAATGAAGAGACAGCAGCTAAGGGATCAATAAATGGGCTTATGTCTACAAATTATTCATGAACTGGTGCAGGCAAGTTCAGAAGGAAACCAGTCCTGTCAAAAAGAATTAAGCAACAAGCAGAACTTATAGGTTTGTGGGTAGCTTAGACAAAAGTGGGGAAGCATCATTATAGGATAAGGATAACAATGCAGTTTTTGTCCCAGACTAAACTGCCCTCAGCAGCAGCATTGTTTGCTAGCAAAGGAGCAAATGGACGATGGATTTCTTCTGCTTCCTGATTCCTAGACGGAGGCTGGGATGAAGCAGCCTGCTGACCTTGAAGAGAGTATCCTGCTATGGTCAGGACGACCCTGACCGTGGAGCACAAATCAGCTTTCCTGCACCCCAGTTCTAACCCTGACTCTTCCTCGACCTGGAAAACTCCCAAATTAGCTTCAACACACAAGGTCAAAGGATATTCCCTACTGTATTCTAAGATGAATTATGACTCCCAGTCATGGTGAGCAGACATGAGGAGAAAAGAAGAAACCCACAGCAGATTATCCATCAGTTCAAGTGTCTGGGTGGGGAGCAAGAAGGCAGGGAGTCAGTGCCTCTCAGTTCCAGTCAATTGACATTCCACACAGGCTGAGAAGGATTCAGAATCTCTCTCACCGAGTGACTCTTGGAACCTGTCTGTTCGCTTAAATACTTCCTCCCTTCCTTCCTTCCCTCCCTTCCTACTATGATCATTATTTCCTAAGTCACCCCTTCCTTCCATTATTTCTCCCTCCTTATGTTTATTTCTTTGCTGCAAAAGATATATATCACAACAGGCCTGTGAAACACTATCGCCTTGCTTACTTTATCGCAGCATATCGCAATATATGGTTTTCATTACCCTGTATCGTGATAGGTATCATATCACCAGATTCTTGCCAATACAAAGCCCTGTTTTGGACTGCCTGCTTCAGAGCCCGGCTCACACATGAATGCCTTTCAAAACAGAAGATCCAACCAGAACAGACCAAACATCTGGTCAGTGTGATCATCCTTCAAATACTCAAATATGGGAACACAGAGGAGTGAAACTGTGATCAATCAGAGCCTCAATACAAGTCATGTATTGCCTTGCCATATACATGGACAATTATATAAAGAGATTATTTCCTTCAGTTGTGTGCCAAGCACACAACCCTTTTATCTTCAGTCCTTTACCACCAGTATTAATCGTCAAAAGAATATTTTTATTTCATTGCATTAAATGCTTCCCATTGGACTGCTGGAACATTATTATGATATTAAATCTAAAGTCAGTGATGATGTACATCAACATCACCTTCAAATGTATCTATTTATATAGCAACTTTCATACAAACAAGCAGCCCAAAGTGCTTCACATGGCAAAATAGAGACAACTGTGCAGGACTAAAAAAATAAAACGTTACAATGCTAAAAATCAATAAAAGTCAACATAAAAAGTAATAAAATTAAAAATCAAAAATAAGTAATCAAAGTCTATAAAATGTCATAAAATCAAGAGATAAATACAATATAAAACAAATGGTTAAAACTTAAAAGCTAAGGCTATAATATTACTCCAGATTAAAAGCCAGATTAAAAAGAAAGGTCTTTAATTTTCTTTTAAAAAATATCAAGAGAACTTGCCATTCTAATATCCAGTGGCAATTAGTTACACAGTTTAGGGGCATAAAAACCCTCTCACCAGTAGTGTAATGGGATAAATAAGGAATACTCTAAAGAAAAGCAGTGGACAACCTTGGCGATCTGGCTGGAACATAAAATGAAAGAAGATCTAAGTCTGCCTCAAACGTCACATTTACTGTGACTTCTCACAACATAAACAGTTCATCATCATTATAACTTCATAGTTCATACACACATGAATGATCACTTGTATAGAATTAGTATTAGTGTAATTGTATATCCCATACAGATGTTTACGTAGTGGCTCCACAAGGTCAACAGTGAAAATCCAGAAATTAAAATACTGTGCAGCACTGCTACACGCAATGAACTTTTCTTTCACTTTTGGTTTTTATTGGCAACCAAATGACCAACCAGCCCACCAACTCTACAATCACTAAACAACGCTTTCTTTTCAAAGTTAATGTCTGACATTAGATTTTGCCTAACATGCCCAATTGATCATTTATCCAATTAGTCCCGACGGTGGGTAATTTGTGACACAGCTGGCCGCTATAGTCAAAACACATGTTGAGTTTTACAGAATGTCATGCAAAACCACTGAGAAATAAAGCGTAATTTTAGTTTATTTTTCTATGCTGCACTGGCTGGATTCAGCAGCAGTCTAGATTTCACCTTTGCAGAGTTTTTCTCACAATCCAAAACTGTCAACAACTATAAAATTAATGAGCGTGGCATTTGATATCGCAAAGAGGCTGCTGAGCGTTGAAGTGGGCCTGCTCAGGGAACACTGGTGAAGGTTTAGCAGCACACTGTTGTGTTCAGCTGATTTATTTATACAACAGTTAGGGAATAAAACAGATGTTCCTCTTTTTTTTTTTTTTTTTTAGACATTTTCAGCACTGGAAATATCTGCTCTCAGTGGCACCAGTTCTACTGTGGTATTTCTGTAAAATGGTTGCATTAAACGCTTTTCAAGGTTGTTTCTCCTTTCAACACGACTCTCAACAGACCAGATTTCTGATTTTGCATCCAATGTAACAACTGCCTCTAACATACAGAACAACACTGAATGGAAGATTGTATTATGTGTTGAAATTTATGTTGTGGCTTTGTACTTCATTCAGCACAAACGAACACTGGGTAATTACAGTTAAGTTATATGATCTGATATGGCTTTTTCACTGAGACAGGAACTGTTTCTGGAGACACGCAGGACATCTCTCCTGCTAAAGTTAGTGTTTCCTCTGTAAAGACAGCAGGGTAGCTCAGAGAGATCCAGCAATGGGCAAACACAAATTTCAGGTGGGGTTTCAGCTCTGGGCTGAAAAGCATGCGTTTCATCTCGGCATATTGTAAAACTTTACACAGAAATACTGTAGCTGTTCATTTCAGCGACTCAGGGGACAGCTGGTGTGACAGGGAGCGGCCTCTGTGACCCGTTTGATAACTGTCAACCCCTCAGGACTAATAGCTGATCACTTTTGCAGGCTTACGTAAAAAGCAACAGGACATTTTAGGGATGTGATTGGATCAGGTCCATAATGAATCCAGGGCCTTAGATCAGTCCCACCTCTTATTTCCCACTCGGTAATCTGGCTGGGGGAGGATTGGAGAGTAATCTGGATAGAGTGAGGGAGAGAGAGGGACAATCCTCTCTGCTGTGAGTCCTCATTTAAATATCAATATCTGTGGCAAAATGTACTATAACGTTCCAGAGCAGGTGTGAACAGTTAGTTTTACATGTAGACAAACATGTTTCATCCTTATTTACTTTTCACACACACACATCGCTTTCAACCACATCTCATTCTCTTCATTAGCAGATCAGCTATGGTGGACTTTGCTTGGTTGCAAGAAGGTAAATCAAACATCAAAAGTGAGATGTTAACCCTACCTAACCCTAAGCCTACAACCGAGCAGACTCCATGCACTAAGAAAGACAATGGGTTATTTATTAATATTAAAATTTAAGATTAATCTTTCAAAGGTCAGGAATGAATTTTCAGCCTCATCAGTTTTGAATATTTAAAACGTGATTGTGTGCACATTCACCATGTCGTGACCAATTCAAAAAATAGCCCTATTAAGCTTGGAATCAAGATCTCAATACCACATATTTGCTCTGAATGGAACCTTTGAATATGTGCAAGAATGACTGACAAGCTTCTCTGTGTGTATCACCAGCATAGCTAGCTGCCATGATAAGCAGTGATAAGAGCCACAACAACTGTGACAGAAGGAGAATCAGCCAGCAACAAATAATGCACTACTGCTAACCCATCAGTAAAAGTGATGTTATTGTAATATGGAAAATTAAAGCGGTCTATGCATGCGCAGGGTGGAGCTCAACTCCAGTATGTCATAGAAAACAGAGTAGCCTACAACACACACACACACACACACGCGCGCGCGCGCGCTAGCTTGCATAACTTTGCTCCCGTCTGCTGTGACCGTGCAACTTCACTCTGCGCACCAATGCTGCCTCAAGTTCTGTCGGGAATATCAGCACCACAATATTCCGTTGCACGTGAACGACCCAACTTTATAGTAATTACGACGAGTGGGAGTTTACCGTCAGTGTTAGCAGCGAAGCGTTCAATATGGTTGCGAAACAATTTCCTTTGGCTAAATGTTCATTTAGACTACTGTTTTGGAAAGTAAGAGTTTCCGAGGGGGCCCTGAAGGCAGCATTATCCTACACCGTCGCTTTGATGCGTGCCGTGAGATCACTCATCCAAAATCAGCGTCATTTCACTGCCACACACTCCAGCTGTCCGCCCAGTGACTCCGCGTTCACTGCAAACAGCACACAGTTGTCCCCACACACAGAGACTCACACACAAACTTCTTATTTCCACCGGACTCACCGTTTAGTTGTCCGCTTTTTGACAGTTTGTCGGGAGACTCAGAGCGTCGCTGTCACCACTGCGATCCGCCCACCCGAGTGTGCACTCCGCTGGCCACAGACAAACATGCTCCTCCCCGGAGAAGCCCTGCTCCAATCACAGACCGACGTCGGTGACTGGCTCTCATTCTGTCCAATGACATCGATGTTAAGATCCGAGTGACGATGGTATTGTCCAATCAGCGCTTTCAAACCCGGGGCAGGGCCTTCGTCGTCACCAAATGCACTTTTGACAGACAACCTGTACATACAATGGAGAAGTTTGACTCCTTTTACGGGACGGTGCCGGTCCAATCGCCGGGGGGAAGAGGCTCTGGATACGGCCACGGCCCAGGAAGACAACCGGACACCGCCCAGATCACTGGAATGTCACCGGGACTACTGGAGCTAGATTTATGTGTCCGGTCAGAAGGTAGAAATTACACGGGTAAATTCACCTGGAGGTTATTACAGACAGGTATTAATAAATTAATAGCGCGATCATTTAGTCTGTCTGTCCCTTGAAAGCAAACATTACAAGACCAATTACAATTATGTTTAACTCTTAACCCTTAGGCTATTTTTGATAACGAATTTAATAAATGGTAAACCTGAACAACATGTTCAGCCAATGTTCAAACTAATCTGGTTTATTCTCATAATGTGTCTGCCAATATTCCCTGTCGTGATGGTAAAATTACAATAACTTTCCATATAAAGAACCTGGGAGGGAAAACTGAAAAGCCGTTTAACTTCAATGTGGTTCAACCTCAGATAGTGTCGGTTTATAGTGACACCATGTGACAGAAATGGTCAACATCAGTTCCAGGCTACTGTCAGTCCCCCTCTTCCTACATCATCAGTCTGTGGTAACCTCCTGCCCCCACCATCCAGGAAAAAGCACTGAACCATTCTCTACACAATACAGCTGCACACTGCATATCTAGGCAACAGTAAACCTACATCAAAATGAGTCAGATCATTTAAATATGTTTGATAGCTCTGCGGTGTAGAAAATTTGACCTGAATCGTAGGTTTCATTTAACATTTGTATGTTCTATGCTACAGTATTTTGTATATGTGTGGAGAGGAGTGTCAGTGTGGATCTGCAGCGGCAGGGAGCTTTGAGGACTGTCATCTCCAACATGAATGAAATGTCTGGGATCTGATTTTAAACTACAGAAGTTTATGGATAACCTGCAGAACCCCTCCATTAAAAGTCATGTGGGGGTGGGGTGCAGTCTGGTAAGTAGGAAGGAGGGTACCTTTATGTGTCTCTGCCTGGAGGCCTACTGTCTGCTGCTCTGTTGCAGTAATGCGTTCACAAGAAACCCTAAAATGTTCCTTTGTGGAAAAGCTGTTTGAGGGTATCCATGTGGAAGATTTGAGGAGATACAGTCATTTTATTCTGAGTTTAGCAATGTCTGTTGAGCTATAGTGGAAGATGTTAAAGAAAGGATGTTGCTGTTTGAAATGTTAAGATTATTGATCATTTCTAAATGTGACCATTTTATGAATTTTGACTTTAAATTAAAAAATGTTTCTTCCAGAAGAGAGAAGGGATTGTTCTTTCGGACACAAAACACGGAGAGAAAGAAAAAGTACATTTCCACAGTTAATGGAAAGTGACCTGAGCCAGCGTAGGTCCAAAAATTGCACACGGATCAGTCCTGACATCATGACTTTGCTTTCAAAGAGGTTTATTGAAAGAAATATTTTCAAATTTTATAAAGTTCAACCATTAATAATGCTATCACACAATCAGAACCTGGAGCGTCACCGTTTCCCCCTCCAACCTTCTTCAACGTTTGATATGAATCATGTATTATGAGCTTCTCGAAGCACTCCAATGACCAATCCAGTATATAGATCTATGATTACATCAATACTCCAGGGACTGCCATAGAGTATACACTATCAAAAAGATGAGCCGTTTTCAAAACATCTGTGAGAGTTGTTTTGTTTTCACACAACTCGGTACTTTTCATCATAATGTGTTTAAGATATGCTATTGCTAACAGATTTTAACACCTCATGCACTGAAAAGTCAGTTGTGATTCCAAAACGGCACTCAGACGTCTTGATAACAGTCTTTCTTCAGAGTGTAAAAGCAGGATTTCTAATATTTTAGGCACCTTTGATTTAACTTTCCAGGCACGAGTGGGAACGCAGCCCAGACAAGGAAAATCAAGCGCTCCTTGATATTTAGGAAGTGGTTAACAGTTCTGCTCAGGACTGCCATACATGCATCACTCTGTTACAGTGGTTTGCAACCAAAAATACAAATATACAATATAATATTGTATCATCTAGAATCACTATATTTGCAGCTATTCAGTACCCTTCACTTCCATGACCTGGAAGTAGTATGAATATATATGTATATATAAATATGACTCTCCCGTAACCCGGAAGAATTCAGTGTTTCACTCTACACACAGTCTGCAAGCATACAGCAAAAATCAGCTGCTTTGCACATCAAACCCTCTCAATGCTGGATGATTTTCAGCGCAGCATGCAAGTTAAAATGTGCACAATATTAAAAGCCTTGCAGCTTCATCATCCTAATCATATTTAATCACCCCCATCATCATATCCATTTTTACCATGGACAGCCTTTATCCACTTTTTTTTCAATAAGGTGATTATTTCAATTAGAAATTAGAGCAAACTTGATTTATTTAGTATATTTTCCTCTATAGTATTCTGCATTTCAAAGCATGCCAAAGAAATGTTCTCAGTTTCTGCATAGTGCTGGCTATACGAGTGCCAAAGAGTTTGATTCCTTTACAAGTAGTCGAAGTTGGTATGTACAGGCAAGGAGTGACAGAGCAGATCCAGTGTTGTGTAAACTGTACCAACCCCCCCATCCCCCCCGACCCCCCTCCCCAAGTGCTCAAAATATCTACAAATACAGGACTCCAGTCTGCCAGAGCTCATAGAAAGTTGAACAGAGCTGAAAAAAGCTCAGCAGTATGGAAGAGCCATTGAGGAAGGTGTGTGTGTGCGTGTGACTGTAAGCATTGTATCTGTATGTGTGTATTCAAATGCAAAGGGGAAACACTCTAAACTCCTTAATCCCCACCACCCACAAACACACCCAGTCCCCCATGTGTTTTTTTTCTTTTTTTCAAAGTGCCCCCTCTACTGTTATTATATGCAGTATGCATTACATAAATGTATTCTCTAGCATTGAATATTCCACTAAGGTCTACCGTCACATACAAGGTCAAATAAGAAGTCGACAACAACCACATTCTAGTTTTGAGGTCAAAGTTCTGAATGTAAAGACACAGTTCAGGCCACTAGGTGACTGTTATTGAACACTAATGACACATTACAGTATATGAGATGGAGGGGAGAGCCCACTTCTGAAAACCAGTACCACTGAACTCCAAAAAAAAACAAAAAAAAACTCACTGGGTGTTTACTTGTCAAAGAGTAATTTGTTATCCTGGGGACTACTGCTGGTGCAAACTAACTGATGACGATGTGGGCGTGTCAGCAAAGCAAACCACATGAAACACAACAAGATAGGGCTCAGTAGTAAGAAGGACTCAGGAAATTTTATCAGCTGTGGACATCTGTGATGCATTCACTTGCATTTAAAGGAACAGTTCAACACAAACCAAAAATACAGATTTTTTTTCCCTCTTACCTGTAGGGCTATTTATCCATCTAGATTGTTTTGGTGTGAGTTGCTCAGTTTTGTAGATATCGGCTGTAGAGATGTTTTTCTTTTCTAAAATATAATGGAACTAGATGGCACTTTGCTTGTGGTGCCCAAAGCACCAAAAAATACATAAAAAACAACAACTCAACAGCAATGTCTCTTTCCAGAAATCATGACCTGGTTACTCAAGATAATCCACAGACCTTGTTGTGAGCAGTTTTCATGTAGGAACTATTTTTATGCACAGAATCACTGCGTAGAAGGAAGTGTGCAAATCTGTGCAGTGATTCGGTTGGTTCAGTAGAAAGAAAGTAGTTCTGTCTTTCATCTGTATGTGTCCTATTGGGAACTATTTTCTTTCCGTATCACTGTGCAGAAGGATGGATGAGAGGCTAGCTAACTAAGCTATCTAACATGAAACTGCTCACAACAAGGTTTGTGGATTATCTTGAGTAACTGGGTCATGATTTCTGGAAAGAGACATTGCTGTTGAGTTTTTTTAATTTAGTTTTTTGGTACTTTGAGCACCACAAGCAAAGTGCCATCTAGTTCGATTATATTGGAGAACAATCAGACATCTCTTAAGCCGATATCTCCAAAACTGAGCCACTCACACCAAAACAATCTAGATGGATAAACAGCACTACAGGTAAGATAAAAATATGTGTTTTTGATTTTGAAGTGAACTGTCCCTTTAAGGGATTCTAGCAACTTTGTTACAAGCTCTAATACAACACAATAACCTTTCATCTAAAAGTTGCTAGAATCACTTCTTACAGTGTAGAAACACCCTCTCCTGTACAATAACTTTGTGGATTCAAGTTTTCCAAACAATCCTGATCACACCCCAAAAATTCTTTTGAAGTGAAGCGTAGAAATACCCTTGGTTGAACATCAAAATCACAGATAATCCAGCTGCATTTACAACCTTCGGCCAACATTCATTTTCTGACTTACAGAGCTGAATTACATGCAAGTTGAAAGTGCCACCGATGATCATTTCTTACAGTTTTCACTTGCTTTGGTTCAATACTGAAGCACACCTCTATAGAGCGTGACATCTGCATACATGCAGCCACATGGTCCAATTAGTGCACAGGCAAGGACACTGACGACAGCTGTGAAAACCATCCGCACAATGTGGCTTTGTGTGCATTTGGGAATTGATCAGTTTAGGATTATTAATAATGAAAATAATAATAATAACATGTACTGCTCCCCAAGCATTTACATCCATAAATAGTGAATAAATATTGAGAATGGTTGTACAAGCAGAAACTTCAGGATTATGAACAAAAAAACACAAGTTATACAAATCCTTCACTCGCTCCACCACGAGCTGTTCGTTCACCCCAGACAGAGAGAAATCATAGTAGGTACAATCCACAGACAAACAACAACAATCCTACAACAACAATAAATAAATACAATAGCTTAGACCAGCAAGCAGCAAAATACAATCTTTACGACTCTGCATTAAAGGGGAGTTCCGCCACGTTACGTTCCTCCAATGCTTCTTTCCTTCCTTGTGATTGGTTCTGGTTGTGAGTTCTGAGACAAAGGAAAACAAACCCTCGAACATCAATGACAATGTTCCTGAGTCTTTATTAAACATCTGCACTGTTTAAGAAATAAGGTGCTAAAAATGAACGGCTGCGGTTAAGCTGCTACAAGTCTCAACTATTAAAGGACTATTGCACTTCAACAGGCTTTCCCTCCTCTGGTGTGACTTTTCGCTGTGTGGTACAGGAAAGGGTCTGTCCGTATAAGTTTGTATCAGGGAAAATAATTTGAAGATGTTGAAGACTGTTTTTGATTTTATTTTCCTTCATCTTTGCAACTCAGAAACTAAAGCTGAAAAAACTGCAAGATTTGGCAGAAAGTTATTTCAGTTAAGCTTTACTATAAAGGGGTATCATTGCACCTGCTCTTGTTATTTCATACATCTCTGCGCACCCTGAGGTATCTGGACTCCATCCTACAAGTATTAACAGTGGCACCACTACACCATGTTCATTTCCATCACCACCTTTGAAATGTATGTATCAGAAATTCCTGGGGAAACATTACATTGCTATTTATTCCATCTATAGATGATGATTAGGCAGATTTAAAAAGGGAGTGTATAGAGACATGCCAAGTGTAAAACTTCTGACTGGTTTCTTCATCCCGATGACTGACCACCTACAGTATGGCTGAAGTCAAAGGGAAGTTCATAAACAAAGAAAACCCTATCAGTCATGAAGTTCCTTTGCAGGCCAAATGTATCTGTTGGCTGGTGAGGTGTTGCGCTGCTTTGATGAAGCACAACCAGCATCCACCCTGAAGTGGATGTATTATGTATACATATTGTTTAGGAAGATGAAAGATGGAGGCCTGGAGCCTCTTCTTCTAGACTGGCGTTATTTGTCGAGTACTGAGGTCGAAGGCAGGCCACACTATATGGTACAGCAAGGCAGTACAATGCCACTGCACTAAAACCAATGAAACCTGAGCAGTGATAACTTCTGTTGAATCTGAATGGTGCAGTGTGATCAATGGACAGACTTGATCCTAAAACAAAGGAATTGAATTCAACTCTGTTACCTTCAATGATACCTTCATACCTCAGAGAATGCCTGTTAGTGTGTTGGTGGCTTGCTAACATGACATGACAGAATCATATGTGCATCTGAGGACTTGAGCTTAAGTTAACGCTTCATATAAAGTATTACCAAAAACAGTGGTGCCAAATACATTTTCTTCTTCCTGGGATCACTGTTATAGTATCGAAAATTCTTGGGTGTCCTCGTAAGTATACTAAAACCTATGTTGTAAAGGTTTTTTTTATTTGTGCTGCCTAGATTAAAACACAAACACAGAATCTGTCATCTGCCTGTTCAAACAAGCTATTAAAATCTGTTTGGGGCAAAGGAAAAGCAAACGTACTCTACGCCAGGTTCTGCAGACTGAAAGACAAAAAAAAAGAGGGCAAACACACACATAAAAAGCTTTGGACCTGAACTTATCACACACATAATAAGATTAAAGCGCACTCATTCATTCACATTCTTGCCAGCATTTGCATATTGTACCGTACATAGAATAATGGCGCATTCAGCTAGTCACTGTAAACTGGCAAACTTGTATATTTACGTATCACATGACAAACTGGTATGTACATGGTAAAAGCATTCTGGGTTCTTGCTCAGGTGAAAGTAGTGAAGTGAAAAAGTAAGGACCAATGAAATCTGAGGTAGCAAATTCAAAAATGATAGAACTAGAATCACTCATTTCCTTTATATACGTTCTTGCTTTTTAGAAATCAAAGTAGGCCAGGCTTCTTTTTTTTTCAAGACAGTTTCGTCTAATCCCGCCTTACTGTGCTGTGATTGGCTAGTACTACTGCATTATGATTGGCTAGTATTTGTTGTGCCAGAAGGCGTTGGCTTGTCTTCAAACTCTTTAACAGCCACACAAGGAAGGTATAAAATCTGCTACTACTCTAAACAGCACGCAGTCAGAGAGTCATTACTGATTTTACATACTAGAATGTGATGTACCTTTTTAATAAAAGCTTCCTGGTAGAAAGCCTGTAGGAAGTCAGGTGATGTTACATAAAGAGAGATAAAGTCCTTATAGTGAATAGTTTGAGGTGGTTAAATGCAGGAGATATATTCCAGTTTTCAGTCACAGTTTAGTTTTGAGCAATGTAACTACTTGGTTAGGTTCAGGAAAAAATCATGGTTTGGGTTAAAATAGAACTGTAGAGTACAGCTCTGGGTCCAGGGCTCTGTATCGACCCCATGGATCTAGTAAGGGAAAATCTGGATACAGCCTCGGAGGCAGAGCCCCGTTCATTGCGATTAAAGTTGCTCAGTGGCACATGAAGCAAAAAACGATTGACTTCCCAGGTCTAAAATTACCCAGATCTTCCGCACAGATTCTGCATTGTGGGGCCCATAGAGCAGGTGGCGGCCGAGCGGCTAACTTCCTGTTTAGCGTTCCGCTGACTTTAATGGGAATTAAATAATTGAATCATGTGATTCTTCTAGATTTTACAAATGTAATCGGACCCAATGGATTTTGCGGGGGTTATGACGCTAAAAAAATGTTTCCATCATTTTACAGCTGCTCCTTTTACAATGTAAGCTTATGGGAAAAAGTCTTTTTTGGGCCTAAGTGCATCACGTGACGTTGTAATTACATGGTTTGGCCACTATGTAATTTGGCTTCATAGCCTGGTGCTCTTCTTCTTACATTCTTACAAGCCAATGACAGCACAGTTGTAGTAGCTAGCACAGTAGGGCGGGACTAGGCGAAACAGTCACGGGGGAAATAAATAATGCACAAGCCAGTATCATGTCTGCTGATATCATTATTTTCACAACTTCTGTTGCTCTGTAAGGTCACAACTCACAGCTGATGGAATTAGTAATCTGGGATTTCCTGCTTGTTTGAATATTTATAGTTAGCTGTTTTTGGTGCACTGTTCTCATGGTCATCTTGTAAGTTTGCCAGTTTACCTGTTTGCGACACTGCCTAAGCGTGCCATACGTTCTTCACTCACTGGCAAATCTGTACAATGTTTCTGATAGGGCAGCTGATATGTTCGTCAAGAAAATTCATGGCTTTTCACCCTCCAGTTCCCACCCCTGAGGTGCAAACCAGCCAATCCAGTGTGCTCTAGGGAAGTGGGGGAGCTTCAGCTCCGCCTCTTGGGGCAGGACGTTCGGGGGAAGGAACCATTACAAAGTGGGACAGCAGGTTTCCTGTTAGGCCAGCTAACATTACAATTTACCAACCAGTTTGTGAGTTTTTCGGAAGCGCCACGGACATATAGAATAGAATAATCATTTTATCAATAGGATTTGCAGTGCAAGACGTAAATGGCTACTTGTTTCGTCATTATTCTGTCCGTTGTTGTCTTTTCTTGGTCTGGTCAGTCATTTGACGCTGGATACAGCAGTAAAGGGATTCTTCTACAGGTTAGCAGTCATTTATGAAGATGTGTCGTCCTAAGTGGTTAACTGAGAGGTCCAGATCAGTCTGAGTTGACCTGGACTGTGTTCATTGAGAGGCAGAGCTCCTCTCTGCTCTTTTTGTGGTTTTGGTTAAAGGTTGTACCGTTGTGGAGCTCAGAAAGCTCCAGATGTTTCATGAGGAGAGGGGGGGAAGAGAGAGAGACAGAGAGAGGCCTTAAACCTTTCCTTGTCCTTTCCAGTCTCTCCGAGCTGTGCATCCTTTCTTGAGAGGTCAGAGGTGTAAAGATACAGTAGATGGGTGCCCTAAAGGGTTTTAGTGGTCAGTACAGTAGGTGCCTCTTGATCTCTGTGCTGTAAATAAAGGTGGAAACAGCAGGATAAAACATCAGTCCCTCATCGTTCTCTCTCTGTATCCCTCCTTCCACCCCACTCTCCTCACCCCTTCACCTCTTCCTTAGCTCCCCCCTGGGTCGGAGCTGTGTCTCTGTGGTGTCTGTGAGTCCAGAGGTGTCTGTGGTTCCTGGAGGGACAGCCTCCTTTGGGTTTCAGGATCCAGGGAAGGTACTCCTGTTCCAGCCGCTGGCCCAGGCCCAGCCCCCATACATACCCCTGAACCGAAGTCTAACCCTGCTCCTAAGCTTGACCCCACTGCTGCCCCACTCCCTAAAGCTAACCCTAGACCTGAACCGACTGCTGGCCCTGAAACAACCCCAGCCCCTCTACCCAGTCCCAGCTCCAGCTCCAGATGCTGCCCCAGGCTGTCCAGTCCAGAGGGGGCAAGCTGGCCCTGGCTGGTGTTGATCAGTGGGGAGTCCTGGGTCTGCATGGAGTCAAGAGGCTTGGCTGGGAACTCCTCAAAGTCCTGGGAATCCAAGATCTGCAGGGAAAAACAGGTCAGGTTTCAGAGGTGCGTGGCACAGGCTACTACTGCTCTTGTTCTTTATTACTGTTCACAAATCTTTTTTTACGAGGGTTGACCTCAATGTACTGTAGTTTACAAGGAAAACAAAGATTCAAAGAAATTCAGATGCAAACATTCACTCCTCAAAAGATGCTGTGATTGTATCATTATCATATTTGATGATAAAATTGATTTTCAGGAGGTTGAAAATTTCAGGGTCGAGTTCATT
Organism: Hollardia meadi; assembly: GCA_037974645.1. Classification (NCBI taxonomy): domain Eukaryota; kingdom Metazoa; phylum Chordata; class Actinopteri; order Tetraodontiformes; family Triacanthodidae; genus Hollardia; species Hollardia meadi. Next base: position 22,117 of record JBBPCS010000099.1, on the reverse strand, counting down.
GTTTATAGTTTGTATGAACTGGCATAAGTAAATTAATGTACTGTGCATACAGTACAAACATGTCTTTATTTGTAAACTGTAATATGTAATTTAAAATGAATAATAAATTGTTCTATAATTATAGTCCCCCTCCAGTCAAAACTGTGTTTTTCTTAGTGTTCCACTCCTTGAATGTTTGAGCTTCACTGTGTAGAATGATGTATGTGCAGATTCTGACACTATAAGGCCGTTTTCACATTCATTGCTGAGAATGTAAATTTTCTCTGTGCTTCCTTAAAAATCTGACAGGCGGGCCTACAAGCATGATTTATCCAATAGTGTAATGTGGAAACGTGAAGCCTCCAGTGCAAGTCAAGTAGGAGACATCTTGTGTCTAGCAGTTCAACTTGTGAAATGGAAAACATGGAGTATGCATATTTATATATTCTGCAATTTTTGAGGGACAAGGAGTAGGTGCCACTTTAAGGATTTTAATGTAATTCTACTTTTTTCTGCAAAAAACATGTCAGACACAAATTGAATTTTTATGTATGCCTAAGTACATGTGTGGAGGGGATCTTTAACCATTATATTAGCAGAGCTTCTATATACTGTATGTATTATATAGTATATGACATGTTGCAAGCTATTCCAGTTGTTAACAGGGTATACTGAGATTACATTCAAATGAACTATAGTCTAGAGTGCCTGATGATACACACAAACATTGTGCAGCTATGTAGACTAAGCATTAAATCAATGCTTTGTGGGTTTCATGGCTTCTAGTTTATATTGACGGGAGACCGTTGCCAGCATTCAATCAGCAAACATGTAGCCCAACACAATACAAATGTATTAATACTTCACCTGTGACAGAGACGCCAGGGTGTCTGTCTCCAGAGGTGTCACAGGTTGGACCAGTCTCTCTCCTGGACCTGGTCCTGGGCCGGGACCAGGGTAGGGCGAAGCCTGCAAGAGACATCATCTTATTTGCCTGCAGTGTAGCCTCCTGCGTCAGTCTCTAATGATAACAGAAAGCTCTCTTCCATCCTGCCTCCTGTTTTAGGGTGACTTAGTGTGTTATTACCTGAGGTGGTGATGAGACGGCACTGTAGGCAGGAGGAACCAGGGCCATCTGTCTCTGCAGCAGCTGCATGATTGCTCCGATGTCCGTTGACATGCGACTCTCCAACCTGCACACATTTCATTAAAGACATTAACACTGTGTTTTCTGCTGACATTATCAAGGACATTTAGTATTCCACATTTAAAGTTGATGTCCTCCTGGGTCTAATTTTCTCCATCATTAGTATCAATTACAAAAAGGACTCAACAAATGAATCGCTAAGATTTGGAAACAAAGATGTCTGATATGATTGTTAATTGAAAAGAAAAAAGAGCAACTATGGTAAGTACAGCAGGTCAAAGCTGAACCAGGGAGTCGCTCTGGAAAATATAATGGATGCTAATTAGGCAGAATGATTGCAGTTCTAATTCACCATGTGTCCAGATCTCAACAGTGAAGCTGGTGTGTGTCATTATGACTCGTAGGTTTGATGCGAGTAACCTGCACTTCTCACATAAGCTTTCCATTCTAATCATTATACTTTTCTAAACTCTGTTTTGCTTATGCTGCATTTCTCTTCCCATCTGGCTTTTTATTCTGATACATTTGCAGCTGTAACAATCCATTTTACCCACAGGGGTCAACAACATTTTTATTTGATCTGAGAGGTAAACCATCATCTTGGCCTGTAGTCACACTGGAAAAAGGTGTAGGTTATACCATCAGACCTGCTGGCTCCTATCTGAGGCTACCATATACCATACTTTGGCTCAGTTCAACTTTCTGAGGTCCAACAGAGACTCTAGCATAAGTGCAGATGTTTTCAGTACCTACACACCACTAAATTTCCTCAAACACACACCTTTAGCCTGCTGTCACATCCTATCCAACCAAGGCATCCAGTCAATCATGCGTTAAAACTCTGAGCATTCAGCCGGAGGCGCAGCCAGCCTCAGAGCTATACGCCACAGAAAGACACAAAGCCTCATCCAGCTACAGGCTACAGGGAAGGAAAATATCCCTTTCTTTCAACAGCTGTTCAATACAAAACAAAACAAAACACAAAAGAGCAACAGCAGCCAGCCCAACACACAAACCAGAACACACAGAGCCAGACTTTCAACCAGTGATACCTGTTGAGCTGTTTCTGCAGCAGGTCCAGGCGTGTGTCCAGCTGGTTGCGTTGCTGCCGGCTCAGGCTTTGCAGCGGCGTGTTGAGGGGCGGCGGGGAGGCCAGGCTGCAGCTGGGAACCTCCTGGTACTGACCACCCCCCCGACTCTCCCCCCAGAAACTAAAGATGTTGGACACACCCGAGAAGGCACCTGTGGGAGAAGAAGGCAAGCGGAGAAAGGGAGAGAGAGTGAGTGTTTGCGTGAAACACAGGGCAGGAATTGTACAGTTTACAAGCATGTGGGGGTGCTGTTCTGTTGTATGTTACCAGAGAGGGCGTTGCAGGTGTTCCCAGTCTTGTGGTCTCCATCACCTTCAGTGTTCTCATTGAACTTCATGGGTGCGGCCTGAGCCTGCAGATTCTGCAGCATTTCCAGTGGAGGGGCGAGTCTGGTCACAACTGACTCCTCCCCCTGTAGGAAGTGAAGATCCTAGACATTACCACCAATTTGTATTGTGCTATGGTGTACAACAATGGCAACCGCAACGAAAATAATACCTCATCACCACTGGAGTGAGAAGACACCGAACTTCGATGTGCCTCCCACTGACGCTTCGGTGCCTCCTCCTGTTTTTGGTTGCTGGCTGCTTCCCTCTGTCTTCGTCGCACAGACTTATGGGACTTTTTGATTTCTCCAGCATCTGCATCATCTGGACAGAGGTGTACCAGGAAAGATTAAACCAGAGACAGACTTGTCAGTCCAGCTGGATCAGAATGAACTTTTCAGGACAGCCAGAAAAACTCTGGTATGGCTAACTTGAACTTTGGTTGAAGTGAGAGATGAGCTATAGAGGGTGGTGGGTGGGTTACCTTTTTCTGTTCGTCTTCGGAACGATAACTTGCGTCTGCGTAATTTGTTGAATCCGCCACAGTTGGAGTCATCACTGCTTGGAGAGCCCGGGATCATGTTGGTCTGAAATGAGAACCAAATAGTCTTTATGAAAAGACACACTGCAAGAATGCTACAGAACAGTAAGAATCAGGAGATATTTTTATAAATTAAAGGAAATTTTTGCTTGGATACTTAAATAGAACAAGAAAACATGCATTCAGTACATGGATAGATGTAGAGAATATACATACTGGATCTATAACAATAGAGCTTTAACAACAGATCAGTTATTGTAATGATCCTAATATTTCAGAAGTATTGAGGCTGTCTTCATGAATCAGAATTCACATTATATTTACTACTAGTCTTTGATGACGTTTGTAAACTCACATCTCGGAGGTTGAAGGTGATTTCCAGGTTGTTCCAGAAGTTGTCTGCAAACTCAGGATACATGTCAAGCACCTCCAGAACATCTTCTCTGAAGATTTTGTGGAGGTCGCAGTAGGTCAGAGCCCTCACGTCAGCATTGGATTTACCTGGTCGGGAATACAGGTTGATAGGCTCGCCGAAGATGTCGTTCTTCCCTGGAAAAGGTAAAGAGAAAGCAAACATGTACGGAGGAAAACATGCAGATGAAAGACTTTGATTTTTTTTAGTATTATTTTATTTTATTATTTTATTATTATTTTATACTCAAGGTCTGTGGATTGTCTTGAATAATCGGGTCACGATTTCTGGAGAAACAGTGCTGGTGAGTTTTGTATGTAATTTTTTTTTTTACTTTGAGCACTACTACACAGTGAAGTGCCATCTAGTTCCATAATAGTAGAGAGAAGGCAGAGCATCTCTACAGCTGATAAAAACTCCCACCAAAACAATCTAGATGTGGATGTGAACACACCATGTGCACTGTGTTCCCTTACGTAACGTACGATTACATACGATCCATTTTGTTAACTGTTTTCCTGTACAGGGAGTTGGATCCAAACCCAGCTCACAGTGGGGGAGAACTAAGTTACATCCTGATCATGGCTTTTGTTGTGTCATCTGGAATCTAGATACTTCTATTAGACGTAACACTCTATGCTCACCAGCAGATGGCGCTACCAGACAATGCATATTTAACCAATAATGTAACCGAAGAAGAAAGGGGTCTGCAACATACTTTTTCAAATTGAAACTGGAGGCTATGGACCAATCTTTTTTTTTTACTACTGTCCTGCTGAGTCCACACATGCCAGTCTGAGCTGCTCTTACTTGTTGAGGGAAGCAATGCAGATTTAAATATTGGTCTAAACTGTACTTGTGAGTGCTTTACATTTAGTTTTTAATAACCTAAAAGGAACATGGGCTACAGTAGGTGTTCAAAGTAATCAGTATGACATACAGTACATATATTGTAAGCTTAATATAATATATATTAATATACAGTATATGTTTTGTACCTAAGATGGCTACCACCACATCTCCTCTCAGTATCTCTATGGATCCCCTGGATATGAAATAGAGGGCGGTAAGGACATCTCCAGCGTGGACCAGCGTGTCACCAGGGGGTGCGTGGGTGGTCTTGAACTTCATGGCCAATGCCCTGAGGCAGCCCTTGGTGGAGCCTTTAAAAGCCTTACAGTTCTGCAGCAATGTCCGGTTCAGATGGAGACAGATATCCGCCTGGAGACACTCTGGGAAGCCTTTCAGCACCTGGGCAGAGGGAACAGAGGGAGGGAGGACACAGGGACAAGGAGGGAGTGAGGGAGTGAGGGATAGAGGATTAGGGGAGGTCAGGAGGTGAAGGAGAAGGAAACCAAGAACAAAAGAAGGTAGGGGGTGAGAAAAAAAATAGATATAAGTGGAGCGAAAGAGGTGGAAGAAAGCAAAAGAGAAGGAGAGGAGGGAAAGAGGAGAGGCAGGATAAAGAAAGCAGATGATTTGATAGAGAAAGGTTACATCAATATTGTCACATGCTAGTGGCAGCCACTGACTGATTGGGGTCATAAAGCTCATGCCAAATAAATGTCACAGATTATGGACACTTTAAAAGGAATAATAAAAAGTGCAGACTTTAATGTCTTCATCCCCACTGATGACACACATGGAACATTAGCCTTTTACTGTTATTACACCATTCCACAAATATACGTGATGAAGTGGTTTTAGTTGAATCTTGTATGAGTTTTACCCTTAAGTAACAGATGAACATCAGCAGTTTGGGATTCTTTTACTCTTTAAAAGGGCCTAAGCATTGATTTTTTTCTTCACTGCAAAATTATTTCAAAGTGGATTTCAGAGTCAGCAGGCCTGTAAAGTGTAATTAATATGAAGAATTGGTGCAGTTTTAATGAGTTCACTGCGAGCCTCAGCTCTTTTCAGCAGCAGGCTTCTTCTCTTGTAAGTCTCTGGCTGACTGCACAGAACAGAACCGTACCTAAAACACCCACACCAATGTTGCTCCCTCTCCATCTCTCAATTTTTCATCCGTTTCAAGCTACTTTCTTTCATTTCAGCCTTTGCTGGGTTTTGTCTTCATCACTCTATTGGAAAATGTCATTTTGTCACTTCTGACATTTTTCACCTGCCAGGTTGGTCTTAAGTTCCTGAGGTGCTTTCTTTTGGTGGGCCTCATTGCTCGTCAACTCCACCCCTTTTCATTCTATTTTTCATTTACTTTAACCTCTTCCCATCACCTCCTCCCCCCACACAAACCTTTTTAACTGTTTCAAGGTCTGGTTTGAAGACATGGAAATGAATGTAACAACATAACTCCCTTTTGAGCATTTGAATAATAGCCTACTATTACTTCCTGTACACAACAGCCCTTTTGTTTGATTTGTGGGGTGCCGGGTACAACCCCAAAATGTGCTGAAGTCAGATTTTAAAGGCCAGTGGTATCAGGTGTTCTTTTGGCTCCACTTTAATAGTGCAGTTAGCTGAACTGCTGACTTTGGAGGCTACACTGCTATCGTTTATATAAATGTTTGCTGTCATGATACATCATCGTTGTGTTGTTGCTGTAGCTCCTCCACTGAGCAAAGCTTCTGTTTTGGGTGGAAAAGTAATGCTTTTATGGGCTTTTGTGCCTCTTTTGTTTTTACAGCCTTTGGGACGCTCCACTCCATTCACACAGCTGTGACCACATACACGCAGCTGACTGTATATCTGGCATTATGCTATATATGTAGTTAACTGCTTACTGTAGATGTCATCAAGGGTGTAGGTTTGGTTTCAGCAAAAGAACATGTTTAAATAACAAGTTATGATGAACCTGGTTGTTGTGGTTTCCATAATAACGATATTTTTATTTATTTTATTTTTTTTAAATCAGAAGTACTATGTATGGCTACCCTTCTTAAAATCATGCTACATGTTACTTTCTTATTAGCAACCTGATACTTCATGAATAATAATGTTATATCCTGAATTTTTACTAGAAAGAGCACCATCCTCCACTGCCTAGTTTGTCACTGTCATCACATTGATGATATATATGATATATATATATATATATGATATATATATATATATATATTTTTTTTTTTTTTTACCCGAAGGCCATGCAGAAAAGGTGGAAGTACTTTGTTTCAGTGTTGCCTGCAGTCTTCCTCTGAGTCTCAACAACCACCAAAAAAAAAGAGAGGCCAGATTGTATAAAGCCTCAGATGCAAAACCCAGGGCTAAAAAGTCTGCAAAACACTTGCTGCTGCTTGCTTGGAGGGCCCGGTAATAATTGAAGGCAAGTCAGATGAGTGTATTTCTATCAGCTCCAAGCTTCTCTCATCTGGACTGTGGTGGTTCATATAATACAATTTTTTTAAATAAGATTTTTAAGCGGTATGAGTATATTAAGGAGTATAATGACCCCCCCAATCTTCATCTAAGAAGTTTGTCTTCTGTTCTCAACACTAAAATGGAGAGAACACCCAACTCTCCAAGACCAAACATAAACTTCAAGGATTACATAAACCTATCAATTACAGGCTTTGCCATTCACATTACGGCGTTTCAATTTGATCATTCTACAGGAACTGAGCACATCTGAGAGCCACATTGGGCTGCAGCTGTGCTCCTGCACCCAACGTCAATAACACCACGAAAGAACTGACTTTTGTTTTATGTTTTATGTTATTGATCCGTGTCTGCCTAATTCGCAAATATACACATGGAGGTTGGAGGTCAGCTGCAACCTCCGAGTACACTCAGTGTCCTGCTCACATAAAAGTGACAACAGGTTTCTTTCTCCTTCCTCCTGCTCTCATCACAACACAGCCTTCAGTTCCTCGTGAGAGCTGCATTATTATCCTCCCCATCCTGATCCTGATTAAATCTGTTAAAAGTTGTGGAGACGGCACAATTAGAATAATCATTCCAGTAAACATTCTTTAATCCAGTCTGCTCTCTACGCTGCACTTCACTGGGCCTTTAAGACAGGCAACATGATGAGGGACGGGAAGGGGGGGGGGGGGGGGGTACGTTCCCATGGATGCTTGTCAAATTTGTTTCCTCTCTACTTCAGTGGCTCACTTATTGCACTGAAATGAAGCATGATTTCACTGATAGAACGTTGTGTTTGTGCTGGGACAACTAATAGAGTTCCTCTGTGCTTCTATAAGGCTCCACAGACAATAATGAGGCGCTGATTACACTGCAACGAAAACGGCTTCATGAAGTTATGAGCAGAGACATTTTTGGTAAAGAGATTGTGAAACAGCTTACAAAGGAGCGAAAAAAGCTGAAAAGCTGTAGCTGAAGAAATAGTCTTGAATCAGTTTGAGTAGTTAATCAACCTTATAGATCCCGATATAGTGCTCACAAATACTATATGATGTGCTGTAAACAATGATAGTAAAGCTGACATAAAGTGACTCATGCGCTGCATTTTATAGTTGCATAAGCAGATTTCAAATATGTCTTTTGTCCACAATCATGTGTGTGTGTTCATCTGTGGTTGCATGCATGTGTGTGTCCCATGTCACATCAAAGTCTTTATAACACATACAGAGAAAGACAAGATGTGACTGGAACTGGAACTGTGTGTGTGTGTGTGTGTGTGTGTGTGCGCAAGGAGCACCATCCCATACGCTGTGATTCACAGAGTTCAGTTTGAGGTCGACTGTATACAACAAGCATGCGTGTGTGTGTATGTTTGCAAGCATGGTGCGTTTGCGTCCTTCGACAGGTGTGACTCACTGTGTGTGTGTGTGTGTGTGTGTTAGCCCTCATGCATGTGAACAGACCGATGCAGGTCCATGCATGTTGCAAATACTTAAACCTTTCCATTTGCACATGTTTGAGTGTGTGTGTGTGTGTGTGTGTGTGTGTGTGTGTGTGTGTGTGTGTGTGTGTGTGTGTGTGTGTGTGT
>JBBPCS010000099.1:0-13615 GCA_037974645.1 Hollardia meadi | reverse complement strand
GTGTGTGTGTGTGTGTGTGTGTGTGTGTGTGTGTGTGTGTGTGTGTGTGTGTGTGTGCGTGCGTGCGTGCGTGCCTGAGTGTAAGAGAGCATTAGGGTGTATGTATGGATGCTTATAGTACGGTACATTGTTGGTAGAAATTCCATGTATGGAGCTGGGTGTGTGTCAGGAACATTATATGAGAGCTTTGATGGGTGAGTGTGTGGTGTGTGTCGCTAATTGAGTGTCCCCTATAGGATATAACCATAGCCAGAGAAGCTCTGAGTGTGTATGTGTGCGTCCAAGTGTGCAGAGAGGCACAATCCCAGTTTATCTGTACACTGTTCAGTGGTCTGCTCAGTCCTTAATGCCTCCCCAGTGAGACGTTCCTCTTTGTTGGCAGCCTCTCAGCCACTCCTCCCTATCCATCCATCCAGCCTGCTTTATTAGACTAGGTAATCTGTCAATCACAGGTCATTTATGTTCAATTATATACAAAAACTTACACAGAGGCAGGACTGAGAAAAAAGTTTTTCATCGATTGTTGGAATTATTGATGAGCAGATAGTGCTCGTGCTAAGCAATAATTTAAAAGTGCATTTAAAGGCAGCTTGTGCAGTTACAATCCAGCAATTTAGTCACAAAGCAACTCAAGTCAGCATTAATGAGCCAGTGCGAGAGGCAAAAACCAACATGTTCAGAGCAGGGAAAAGGGGACAGTGCCAGAAGCCATTCCAAATGAGAGAGAAAAATCTGCATGTGTTCTTGTTCAGGATGTCAGATGTTTCAGATGGAACACTTAAATTATTCAGATCCGTTTGCCTTTCAACGTCTTCTTTTCTGCTCCTCTGAGAGAGCGCCGTCGTCACACTGCCTGATGTGGCGCTGCCATCTTCAGGCCTTAGATGGTGATGCAGGTGCTCTTGCCAGAGAGCAGTTGCCCGCAGGGATTTACCACACAGATCAAAGAGGAAGACAATTTCAAGTTCGACCATAGAGCTCAGTTGTTGACTTAAGTGATTACTTGTCTCGCTGTTGTTGAAAACACAGCAATCACTGAAATCAGCGGGTAGTTGACTGAAAACCGGCAGACTTTAGGGCAGTTCTTCAGGGGACTAACACTAAAACAAAATCACCCTGCTGTTGTGATGGTATTCACAACTTCTACACTTCCTTTCCTTTCACCACTACCCCCCGATGTGAGCTTTATTTCTCCCCAATTATTACTATATTATTACTTTATAAAGTCCTCAATATAATGTTATGAAAGAGAGCTTTCATGTGCAGCTCATCTTGTGTTTTTCCATTGTCCCCTGAACGGTCTATAAATAGCAGTTTATAGCATTTGGAGACACAGCTGGTGCTGTTTCCTCCATCTGCACTATAACACAGTTACAATATGTAGTATGGGTTAATGCACATGCATGCTTATACACACACATACACAATCTCCTCCACTGAGGGTTATGTTTGCGACCTTGCCAGCTGCACCTCACATACTGTGTAGCATGATTGCATTAGGTTGATATTATGTTGCATCATCAACTTTGGATTATTCCCTCTTGATGTTCTTGCTCGGAGAGAACACCAGTCACAATGTGTCAATCGTTCATATTCATCTTTAGTAACTCCGTGTAGACTACAGTTCAAGCAGAGATTAACTTAATCTTTTACTGCTAACTCCCATTGTGGCCTTCGAAATGAGAGAAAGAGACACAAACAGCTGGCTGACAATTTGAGGTTAAAGGACTTCACAGGCCACATTTTAAAGGTTGAATAAAAACATAATAAGTTGGGAGCATCGCAGACAGTTTACCTTGAGATAAACTAGACACCTCGTTCTTTTGCAAAATAAACCTTTACAATATGCTGTTTAATACTCATACATGATATGTATTGTTTAGTTTAGTATGAACAATCTGGTAGTTTGATTTGAGGGTGAACTGTCTATTTCACATTATTTTTCAAACTCTGGGATGAACTGTCATTTTAAAGGAGCAATATGCACCCTTCTACTGTATTTCCAAATAAATCAAACAAACCAAGGATAATTGAAAGGACAGTGGCACTCAAAAATAAAAACTCAAACTCAACCTCAACATCCTTTCTGACAAGATTGACATTTAAGACCATCATTGTCAAATTTTGAAATGTGACATGAAAGAACACCGGTTGATTTACAAGCCGTCACCGTTTTAGTGATGCGAGATGTCATCTTTGTTTAGAGGACTAAGTTTATGGTGCATTTTACGCTATAATTTTGCCCCCAGCTGTTCATCGTGTAAGAGTCGTGTAAATCCCACAGGATACAAAGGCTTTAATAATAAAGTGATTAATCTATAGACAGCTGACTGATGAGATTGATGATGAGAAACTGGCAGTCAATACGAGACATATCTGCTGAATACATACAGAAAACATAGAGTAAGAAACTCTATAATAAGAGCCACATTTTGATCTATATGTAAGGCTGAAGAAACCACTTTTCACTCTGCTCATCTGACAAAGACGTTCTGAAAAAAGGCAGAATAATACTCCGATAATTAACCTGCTTCTCTGGAAGATGTCTTCCTCTAATAAATAAATTTTTTTGTTCAACAGAACAAGTGCCTTGGTAAAACCAATAAGTCAAAGCAGACGTTTATTCTCTCCAGAAGTCTCATATGGTTGACTCTTCTGTGTCTCCGGAACTGAATTACTTTGACAAATGCTTTTAGAGTAGATGTGGTTAAAAAAACAACAACAAAAAAAACACTGGTGCTGGACCAGACACAAGTCATTTTTCAATATGAAAATTACAGCAAGAGAGGACACTCACCTTAAAATGTACCAAATCATAGTTGACATTGATCATATTTTTCAATTCAAGATATCTGCTGCTGCATATATTTTGCACTTTACTTTATTATTCTATTCCATACAACCCAACTGTACCCAGCTACAGGAAGTGTTCGCTAGATAGAACTTCGGACAGAACAGTGAGAGGTGGACGCTTTTTATTTTAAGCAATTAGTGTGAGGTAGGTGATGTGTGACTCTCTAGACTAGGCTTGTGAGAGAGTGAGGAAATGAATGCATTCCATACGTCCACTCTCTGAGTGAACCCTCCATCATCATCTCATCAGACCTCAATCAATCTCATTCACGTGAAATGGTGCTACAATCATCTGTCCAGGAAGGCTTCTCAGATTACAACGAGTGGAAGTAGCTGGTATGAGATAAGGGAATTATGTTAACTTAAAGAGCACGTACAAACATTAATCTTCTTTTTATGTAGAAACATATACATGAGCATGCACACATTTTCGAAGCGAAGATGAGCAAGGTATCAGCAGCTCGGACCGGGTCAGACAGGCCTGCACAAATAACACAAACACAGAACTCTCTCTCTGCGTCGTACACCACTCACGCTGCACAAGGACCTACCTGTGTGACTTTCTCTGTAACATTGTGGGTCCGGTCGATGAGTTTGCAGGGAGCTATGATGTCCATTTCCCCGGTGGGCAGGGCGATGAGTGGGTCAGGTTTGAAATCCACAAAGTTGAGGGTAATCTGAGGGATTTTGGAAATGGCGCGGTACCGCATGAGGTCCGAGTCCGACGTGGAGTTCAATATATTGGACTTACTGTTTACTGCACCTGCAAACACACACACATAAAGCAGACAGTAAGGTGAAAATCAGAGGGGATAATAAAAAAGTCGTCTGCCTTTCCTTCGATCACCGTCCTCACCAGTGCTGCTGCTGCCCGGCCGGATACTCCCTCTCCGGTTCTTTCTGTCCCAGTCGGGCCTCATGGCCTCGATCTCATCTACGGAGGAGGCACGACGCATGCTGTGGAAGCTCTCCCGCGAGCGGCTGTGCGACAGAGAGCAGTTGGAGCCTGAGCCGTCCGGGTTGAGGCTGAGGCGGTGGTGAGGTGCTACGCAAGGCGACGACTGGGTGAGGGGTCCCACCAGCTGGGCTCTGTGTGAAGGAGGAGGAGGGGGTACAGGAGGGTCAGATCTCAGTAAGGTTCGCTGGTCCTCCTGGCAGTCTTCTGGCCAACCCTGTAGAGCTGACCTAGGGAAACAGAAAAGGATGTGATGGGTATTATCAGGATGTTACACTGAGTCTGTCATTGAACTGGATATTTCAGGTAAGTAAGTAAGTAAGTAACTTTTATTATATAGCACCTTTCAAGAGCAAAGACGTCACAAAGTGCTTCACAGAGGCAATAAAGTATAAAACATAGCATAGACATAAAACACAATAAAAAGCATACAGAAAGAAATTTACACAAAGGCAAGTCTAAACAAATGGGTCTTGAGCTGCTTTTTAAAGGTGTCCACAGTGTCCACAGATCCAGGACAATGGGAGAGAGTTCCACAGTTTAGGAACCACAACCTCAAAAGCACAGTCTCCTTTAGTTTTACGCCTAGATCGAGGAACAACCAATAAACCCTGATCAGAGGACGTTAGAGACCTGCTGGTGACATACAGTTGCAGTAGATCTCTAATGTAGGCAGGTGCCTGACCACGCAGAGCTCTATAGGTGGTCACCAGAACTTTAAATTGTATTCTAAATTTGATGGGGAGCCAATGGAGAGCAATCAGAATTGGTGTCACCTGAGACCTTTTGGAGGACCTGGTCAACAGGTGAAAGTAGGAAGAAAAGGGACAAGAGGATTTCCTTGCAGGAAGCATTTAGGAATAATTTGCCACAAGCATGTGATGTGAAGCATGAGGAAAATAGTAAAATAGTGTGCTGTGTTCTTTTTTCATCGGATTTCATTTACACAGTAATCCACAAAGCCTACCTGCTTCCAGTGATTTGCTGCTGGTGGTCTGGTGGTAAAGGGGGAACGGGCAGGAACTCTGCCAGGCCTAGGGACTCGTGACTGTGGTGGTCTGGGTCCAGCGGCAGGGGAGTAGCAGTGGGGATGTGTCCCACCTCTGCGTCGTCCAGAGACACTTTACTGTTGGACAAGGAGCGCAGCAGCGGAAGACGCAGCTTGAAGCCTCGTGGACGACCTGGAGGAGAGAAGGAGGACGGAGGAAAAGACTCATTGCCTGCAGCGTGACAGATGGATTTCCAATATGAAACATCCTGTAGCAGGATGGACAATTTAGAGTAGAAAATGTAAAGAAAAGTGTGAATCAAAGGGAGAAACAAGTCGAGATAGGATGTGGATGGATGTTCTAGGTAGTGGAGGTCATGCACGGAGAGAGAGAGATTTGAACTGGATCATGTCGAGTCTAATAGACCTTCAAATTACAGCTTCAAAAACAATTTCCGACAGGAATCTGGGACAGTGACATTGATTAGATTTTGGTTTTAACAGCAAATTTAAAAACAAGAAATCTGGTTATGAGACAGACTTGCTTCCAAATATCATCAGTGTCCTACTTTAGATGCTGTTACCCAGGTTTATCACTCTGGAACATAAAGTGCGTGTTCATGTTTATGAAAAAAACAAACAAACGATCTCACACAAGGTGCACAGGTTTCACGGGAATAAAATTACTTTGGGCAAAATTAAATGAACGAATGATCCAGTTGAATTACGGTGATGGTTGTCACTTCTCACCGACTGATCGTATTAAATCCTCTTCAGCTATTGAAAGGGAGACGTTAATGAATAGAAGAGCATGTTGAACAAGGTTTTTAAGCACTGAACCAGTCAAAATATTATTTTATTTAAACGGAATCAGCAGGGCGTTTTAATTCTTTTTATTTTGTTTGCTCTACAGTCTGTACTCAGAACTGCCATACTTACTTCCTAACTCACTTGTCCAGTGTTTGTTCTCATCATTTCCTGAGCTTGTATGGAACAATTGAGTTAAAAATTTAATTGTCTTAAAATGACTGTACTTTTGTTATATATTTAGTTGAATTAGGTACTCCACCATCATCTCAACCAAACCAATCTTCAGTCAAACTAGCACTTTTTATGATTCGTAAATGCACAAATCGCACAACTCTCTAGTCCATCGCCTTGACCACTCGGTACGGCCACGACAACCCCCCTCCAAGCAAACTTTTGTACGTTTCCTCTGTCAACCAATAGCAGTCAATGTAGACACATCTTGATTACACTTGGACTTGAACATCTGATGAAAACACTGTACAAAACTCATACCCGCTGAGTGGACAGAGTCACAATTTCGATCACAGCTGAGAACTAACTATAAACACGTAAACATTCTCTTATTATAATTAGTTGTCATGAGTTTGACATAGGGTTGAGTTGTTGTGGTTTTTACATTACATGAGTCATCAGTGACCGAGGATCATACATTACAAGACATTTCACTAAGAAGAATCCCCAAAATGTCTGTTTCTCAAAACAGTGTTACATATATGTGAATTGATAGGATAAAAGACACAAGACCATAGACGAGACAGGAGTTCTCGCACAAGACAGCAGAGGCCAGAGTTCTTTTGCGAGACAGGAGCATTGGTGCTCCTGCCAAAATTCCACTAAATTATCACATCACATCAAGGAAGCCTTCTCATTGCCATGCTTGCTTATGTTCTGTTGCAGGTGTTACAACTCCTCTGTCTGATATTTCCCTCGCCCATATCTTGCGGTCTCCTCTGCTTTAGGTCGTTGCTGCCGTCGTTGATGATGAAAACAAATTTCATAATACAGGATTTGGACGCGTAGACAAGTCCAGATATTTAACTCTTAGATATTTCTCAGGTGTCTGCAACACATCCATGCATGTTGTTCACAGGAGTGACTGCCAATTTGCCTCTGATCTAGGTCTTTTGAGGGAAATCCCCCAAAACTGTTGGCGAGTGGAAAATCACGGCAACATTAGTGTAGAGAATCATCTCTGTAAGCAACTGAACGAATCAAGATTTAACAATACAACTTACATAACACAACCATAATTGTTGTTGGCAGGATTCAAACCTGTAAGGGGGGACCCCAATGGATTTTATGTCCATCACCTTAACCACTCAGCTATCCCAAATGCTTCCAACAAAATTCAAAGAAATGAAGGATATCCATAATTTAAATGAAGCTAATGGTGTGTTTCTTTCAGTTGCCTGCCGCTATAACTTCCAGGAGAGAGTCAGAGGGCCCAATCTTGTGCCTGTCATCAATGTCACCGGTCATCAATGAATTTAAGCTGCTGTGCGTAAATGCGCACGAGTCTCTTCATGCAACACTTATTGTCTCTGCTTCTGTGGGATTGTTGCAGGTAATGTAATTAATATTTTCCTAAGTAATGATATATTATGATTAACAGCAGATGAGTTTTTTATGGCCCGATCTACGGACTACAATCCACTCTATACCACATACAGGGACGTGCAGCAGCCCTCCTCCTCCTCAGAAAAAGATTCGAGCAATTGTTCATATGCACTCAACTGGAGTTGTTAATGGGACAGAGGACTGGGAGACTGCAGAGGCAGTGGGTCCACCAGCCAAAGACCACATACCTGTACCTCAGTGAGACAGGTGCCAATGTTTAAATAGCAATGTGCAGATGCACCTGGCTTTTAAAGGGAATGTGAGAGGGCACTCTGATTGGATAAATTTATGTTCCACCCAAAACACACCTATGAAGGGAAGGTTGTATTTAAGGGACTAAGTTCAACCCCTTTGTGCCTTGTGCCCTCTTTTGTGCCCAGATTGATGCCTCAGATGCCCTGACTGCACTTGCACCATAGACTTTAGACCTTATGCTTTAGATTTTAGTCTATTAGTTTAAATAGGGCCTAAAATGAATAAAACTGCCTGAGTCACATCAGACCGATTTTCATCAGCAATGGTGGTTGTTTAGCAATGAAGACTCCCATCTCCCATGATCCCACGCTACTTTTTGTCTTTTGTTTTGTTATTATTGAGAGACCCCTCGCAGCAGAAACTACATGCTGTGCATGAAATTGAAAATGCGCTTGACTCTAATATATTTAATGGTTCAATACGGAGTGTGAAACAACAGAGATGAACAAGCATAAAGAAAAACCTGACATCTCAGGTAAAAAGTGTCAGCAAGTGTCAAATCAACAAAAAGAAAGGAATAAGTTCAGACAGTAGCTACCGGTGACAAGCCAGGTGGGCAGGCGGTGGTTGAGCTCCTCTTTGTGGTCTCGGAATGTCCCCTCTGTCATGACCTCGAAGTTGAGGATGAACATGATCACCACGCCATCTTCGTTCTTCACTGGCACCACATCCACCATACACATGAAGCAGTGACCTGCATGGGAAGAGACGAGATGAAGCTCAGGCGGGACTGAATGCTTTCGGGGGAATCTTTTTATTTCCAGTGTTGGGATCAAGACCTCCAACCCTGGTGAAGTTATCAGAGGTAACAGCGTATCCTTGAACAGCAGCAAAATCACTAGTTTACATACAAAACACAAATTTAATTGTTATTTCAATGACTGTGAAATTCTACATAATAAATCTGTGCGGGAACAAACACTGTCCTTTTTGAACAGTCACAGATGCATGTCATACTGAGAATGTTAGCATGTACAGTATGCACTAATTACACAGGCCCAGTTTCACAAGCACGCACACACTTTTTCATTCTCTCTCCTTTTTAAATGTGCATCAGTGCTTAATCAGCTCACACACTCTCTTGCATATGAGGCCAGGCACGTTCGCTAATCTGCCACATGAGTGCTAAAACAGCTAAGTAAGCGTGAAATTAGACTACATGTGACAGTAAGTGGCTGGGAGTTTCTTTTTTTGGCAAGCCTATAGGCCTGGATACACTGTACATGAGCTTGACTGGAAGTCAAAATACGCTGCTATTCTGGTTTTGACATCAGGAATCTGAACCTTCAAAAGCATCAGAACACACATGTGCACACGCTGAGACATGAAAACGGCACTGTCACCTTAATTTGAAACAGAAAAAAATCAAACGAGAGAGCGTGAAAAGAAAATCATCACAATCTGAGAACACCTCAAAGTGGTAGAGTCTTTTCTACATTTTTAACCTTCAATGGAAATTATCTGGAAGCATTCTGAAAATGTCCAGGAAAATGTATGGCTTACAAGTTTACACCCAGCAGGAGATATAATGGATGCTTAAATGTCCAGCAAATGAACACTGGGCCCTTGTTCAGCTGCACAGTAAAGATAAGGCAACAACTACAGAATATCCAGACATTTCCAAAGGTGGCTTTATCCCAAACGATGTAATGTGCAGGTAAAAGAGATGAAACACATCAGTCACAATGTATAGAAAAGTCAACATGTAGATCCAGATCATACAGAATTTGAACTAGAAAGGATATTGTCTTATTATTTGTCAGAAGGTTTGTTCCTTTAGGGCATGTTAAATAGACACATGCTACAATTTCACTTTCAGATATCAGAAATGTGCTCAAAATGATCTCTGAAGTATTCAGGACCATATATATACAAATTTAAATCAAATAATCTGTCCTTCTAGTCCAGAAAACTCCATGTCCACCATTATCCTAATACATAACTTGTCCTAATAAATCAATAAACCAAGCTACAGCAAAATGCATCCAGTTCCCAATGGCACAATAAAGGCTTATGCTGTGCATCAGCTTTTTGAGAATTTACTAATCCTTGAGCAAATGTTTGTTTCCTCCAAACATGGATGCCTTGGTCACTCCCTACAGCTGCCTTTTTCCAAGCATACCTGGCTCAGGTCCCTCCCGTCTCTTACCTGGACAGTGATGGCCAGTGACCGGTCTACAAATGGCAGCCACAGCAATTTTGGCAGCGTGGAGCGCTTACAGCCAACACGGTTGGTTGTGCAACCCAATGTACAGTGTGTCTACTGCATGCCTGCCTCACTCTCCCACACGCCTCTCATTCATCTCACATCATCGCTGGAGAGTGGGCCGAAATCCGATTGGACAGCAGCATAATCCCGACACAGGAGGGAAAAAAAATATGAACCACAAGGAAAACTAAAGGATTACACCATCTGGCCATATCTAGCAGTGTGTGTGTGTATGTGTGTCTGTGTGTATGCATGCTCATAAATGTGTACAGTATCTAGATGCCTGTCTCACGTTTCATTCATAAGCTATTGGGTCATGTCCATTCATGCCTGTTTTCATTAACAGCTGTGACATTGCATTTGAAGCCTTTTTAATCACTGAAGGTGTTGCTGCATGGCACCTAAAGCTGCTTTACACAGCCCTGCAGCCACCTGCCAGGCAGGAGAAACTTGAAGGCAAAACTTTTCAGTCGTTTTTGGCTCTGTTTGTATGACATGGGTTTTGGCACGAAGAGAAGTGAGAATGGCAGCTAAAAAAATGTAATATCATTATCATCACCTGCATAAGCAAGAACAGAGAAAATCATAAAGCAGTACCAAAGAAGAAGAAGAAAAACTGAAAATGCTAGTTTTATCAACTTGTTCCATGTAAACAGGTGGACAGATGTGGCTGAAATAATAAATCATCTCATAATATTGTCAAACAGATTAAATTGGATTAATGGCTTCCCGCACTGATTCTAATTACTGTCACATGAACATCCAGTGCTAGTCCTCTCTCTCTAGAGGCCTTTCATTTTATGCCCATGTTGCTAGGTGGATTATATTCTTGGAACTGCTCTACATGTATTTGTGGAAGACAATGCCTTAGAAACACTTTGACATTATTACAGGCTGTCGGTTGCAGACAGTGAACCAGCAACTCTTTATTCACTCAGCAGTCTCCTAAACCAAATTGTAAATGGAATGTGTGTGCCCGTTCAGACAAAGGACACAGTTGTGTGTTTTGTGCATGCCAGATGTGATTTGTATAAACACACACACACACACACACACACACACACACACACAACAATGTAGGATTAAATGCCAAACCAAGAGGATTTAACTTAAGTCTGATACATTAAAAGACAAAGTATTTATTGTAAATTCTTTGAATTAATCTGGAACGCTCACTCAGCTATGTTTCACTCCTCTGTGTGTGTCTATACTCTAAACACACATACTATTTACAATAATCATACATGCATGAATGCGTTGCATGCATACATCAATGCATGAGTGCACTGTACAGTGTATTCTACTGTACTGTAGACACATGCACACATATGCTGGTTTATCTGAGTGGGCGTGTGTGTCTTGAATTTGGCAGAGTGGTGAAAATCAAGTTTTAAGCTTACATATTTCAGGCACATCGGACCATACCATCTCTGTCTACTGTAAAAGATTTCCTCCGCGAGTGTCTGAAACGAATTGAGCTCTGAGGTCAACAGGGCAAATGCCATTTCATCTAAATGCTCCCCCTGGATGGATTCCAATTCAGCGTGTACCATCTGATAATCTGATTCAGCGTTGCTGATTTACAAAGCTCTGGGAGATTTACAAAGCTCACAATACCCTAAAACCCATCCCAAAAAAAAGCAAAGTGCAAACTGCCCTTGGTGGACCAAGGAAGGTGATCACACAACACAGAGTATTCAACGAAAAAGCCAAACAGACTCTTGAACTTCAAATTTTGACAACTTTGTGGTAGGATGACTATTACTTTATAGAAAACAAAAGGGTTGGCACCAAAATTTTAGATAGCTGTCTGGTGTGGACCCTTTAGCATATATTAGCAACTGAATAAGTGAGTAACTGAGACATGGGATCAGTTGTCAGGCTGGATTATTTGGGGGACTGGTTGATTAAATATACACATTTAAGACATCCAGAACTTGAGTGCAACTTGTCACATTAATTTCACAGAGCAAAGTTAGACAGATTTTAACAAGGAACATATCATAAGTCTGTCACTGCCAATGATGAATAATATACAATATTTTATTTTCTATGGTCTATCAAAGTATGTTACAGTGTTTTACATCTATGTATCACAGATAGAAGATGGTTTTATCTTTGGCCTTTGGATCCATCTTCAATCCCAACAGCTATAGAAAAATAACGTGCTCAGACAATCCTCCAAAGCACGTATGGATTTTTAAAAATGACTGCATTACATAACAACTGTCCCTTACAAGACATAGGTTATAATGTTGTGCTCTTCTTAAACCACTCAATCAGTTCATGAGGATTTACTGAGGCTATTCACAAGCTAAGACCAATCTGGTTTAACTGAAATTAGGAAAAGCCTGGAAAAAATTAGAAAGTAAGCGAGCCGGAATGCCTTGGTTTGGGATAAAGAAAGGAAGGAAGAAAGGTCGAAGGAAATTAAAAAAAAGATAATAAGTGTAAAAAGGAGCACTGAAAGAGGGACACTGTGAGAGAAACTGACTGAAATATCCAACCACAGAGCATTTTACAGTTTGCTGGATTAGAAATTAGTAGGCTATCATAATCTGTTAGAGAACAAGTGGATTATAGGAGTGGGGGTGGGGGGATTAGCATTCAATCAATCAGCTCCTCACTTCTGTACTGAGGTGAAGGGATCAGAGGGGTGTGCGTAGAGAGTCAGAGATAGAAATAGAATGACCCTAAAATCTGCACAACATGAGGAGGACAACAGTTTATTACAACATGCATATATTATTGTCTTTCTACAAACATCAACACATACAAAACAGTAACATATTTTTTATGATAATGAAATTTTATCATGATCTCACACTTATTTTTTTTTTTTTTTAAAAAGACTTTATTGTTGTTATTATCGTGGTGTTTCTGTTTGTGTCTTTAATTATTTTCCTCTAATACGATTAGACAGAATGCAGTAGCACATGAAATAACAGAATGATGAAGGAATTGTGCGTGTATGTGTTTATGCACGGGGCAAATGTTTCAATGAAGATGTGTAGAAGAGTTGATGTTAGAGCATGCATGCTGGTAGTGCATCTGAGTCACACTGGAGATATTAAATATCCAGAGAAGTCGACAGTAAAGTCAATTATTTTGAGGTTGTTCAGCCACAGCATTGGGGGCCCTTGGTGAGCGATAGTTCAATGCCAACATTGTGTCTGAAACATCAGTGTTTATCATGACATGTTGAGCCAAAGTACTATATAATTACTTGTGAAGCATGGGACTTCTACGTACAGCGATGCATCTACTCCTCCTAGTGGACAAAAGCGTTCTCTGCACACTTGTAGGCAAGGCATTTAGTGTAAATAGTGCAACATCAACAACAGGAAATATGTTATATTTCATATTTCATATTTCTGCGCTAATCTTCACTGTACTGACTTCTAGTTTATATAAGAAGCCTTACAAAAGAAAACAGAAAAGTTATCTTCAAATTAGCCACAAATTACTGCAGGGAAACAAAAAAAAGTTTATTTCTTAGTAATCATCACCGATTTGTCTCCAGAACAGAAACTGACAGTTGAGGAAGTGAGCGCAAAATATTTCTAGTTTTCAAACAGCGTGTCACTTGCGTAACCCACAGCTGTTCCTACTTCAATGTGGATGGTCTTGTTTATTCATTCTGCGAGAGTGCTGGTACAGTACATATCTGTATTTTCATCAGGACGGGGATCTCATATCTGAAAACCATTAGCTCATATTTACTGTCCATCACAGACAAAGAGAGGGGGAACACGTGCCTGCGGGAGCGCGAGAGAGAGATGTTGTAAGAGGATGAGGATTTGAGCTGTGTTTCCTCTCTGCTGCTCTGTTCTGTATCACACACAAAGACCCGCTCACACACACACACACACACACACACACACACACACACACACACACACACACACACACACACACACACACACAC
>JBBPCS010000098.1:145252-188200 GCA_037974645.1 Hollardia meadi | reverse complement strand
AGGACTGTAGCCCCCCCCCCATCTGATTCTGCTGGGGTAGAAACTGGTGACCTGCATTGCACCCATGCTCAGAATATCTTGCCTGTAGGATCATGGTCTTTGGGGATCCCTGAACCACAATAAGCACAGAGGATTTCCAGACATTTAAAGAGTGCCCCAGGGCAATTCCTTTACATAACACTGTTTACTATAAGAACCACTCCAGCCAATTAAGAGGCAGAACTTTATGAGTGAACAGTGGGGCTGAAATCAGAAATCATCGGATGGGCTTATTAATACAGTGACTGGTCATCAACTTACAGGACATGACAGCTCTCTCTGCTGGCTTTTTTGGCTGTGTATACTTCCAATTTCTGTCTGGGAGCTGGAGTGAGACATCCCTTCAAAAAACGGCCTGAAAACAGAAGCAAAGATTTGAATTAGACACAACTAACAACTTAGGAAAAAAATGCTTCTTTTCTTATATCTCAAAATATATACTTGAGTTTGGGCTTAGGTGTGCTCAGGACGCTCTCATTGTCCTCCATCTCTGGCCCACTGTCACTCTGGTTGTACACCTCTAGACTGTCGTAGAGTAAATCCAGATCCTCCTCCACCTCCTGGGTCTGGTCGACTGGGTCAGAGTCCAGGACCTGCCGCACAGGATAGACACATCATCAACACATCAGTGTACTGTAATCAGGGATTTGTGATTACGGTCATGGATTAAATAAGTGTAGGGAGTGGCTGGTGCTGTGCATTAGCTAATCACTTTCACAGCTGGGCTAATGGAGCTCAAGGAGTGACTGACTAGACTAAAGGCTATAAAATAAGACAATATGCTATACATACATCCCTGGCTTGGTCCCAAGCAGGCCAATTAAAAGGTAAATGAGTACTAGAGCAGAGCTAAGGTGCTGAACCTTGATCTGCCAGCTGCACAGTGGGTATGCATATTGTAGCAACTGCACACAGGCCGGCTTGTGGATTATTCAGGTGATTAATACCACTCCATAAGTGCAGAAGCTGGCAGGGAGCAGATAAACACAGTCTGTCTCCACTCCCCCTCCTGGCTATGTATTTATAGAGCTATAGCCCTGCACGCTGCCCAGCCACAAGGAACGGATTAGAGAAGGGGAACGTGATAAAAGATCATCGGGCCACCTGGAGCTTCCAGAACCATCCAGCAAAGCCCAACTCAAACAGCCCGGAGGCTCTTGTAAGCATCACTAGGTTAAATCAGACATACAGTACAAGTCTCTTGGTTACATACTCTATAAACATAAAGGGATGAGTAAATAAAAGTAGAGCAAATCCTCATCCGGTCTCTTTTATACATGTTTGATGAAGAGATCACTGGACTGTTTTTGACATCAGAAAGAAGAAGACAGAGGACAAACATGGCACTGGATATCTCAATTACTCCTATAGATTTTCACAGTTAAATGCTTATTATTAACTCAGATTATGGGCTAATGGACATCTAGGGGTTGTTTCACACAATGGGTCCTGCTGATGACCTGATTATAGGCCATTGTGTAGAATCCAGAGAAATTCAAAAGGACTTGAGGGAAGTAAATCACAAACCTAAATAGGACATTAGATTAAGTGGTTGAGAATAAAGTCGTTAATGGACCCCGCATACGAATCGCTGCTAATGGAAATGTATGAGACATACATCCATGAGCGCCGAGGTAATGCAGCCTGGCACCATAATGATGTTTGTACCTCTGTTGTGGCAGTGATTTCTTTGCAGGCAGTTCTCCTCTGGTCAGGAGCACATTAGCAGTGATGTAGCAATACATTGTTAAGACAGTCAATACTGAGATTATTTTCTTCTACCCCAAGGGCAATTTAATAACTGATACATTTCACAGCTGACTGACAGCTGAAACTCCATGTGGGTGCACTAAAATTCACCACATTGTTACTTTGACACTGACCATTTTCTCTCCTGGGAGCCAGTCAAAACAAAAGGCAATTACTCTTTTCACACTCACCTCATCTGTTACCTTGAACCTCTTCAGCAAGGCCACAAACTTCTGCTTGAAGTTAGGTTGCTGTGACAGAAAGAAAATGAAAAGGAAATAACGGTCATGATTAAATATGCATGACAGCTGGGCTCGGGCTTATCAGTTCTTCCAGTAACTCTCCACTGGATTACTCATTCATAGCCACTCTCCATAAAGACCATTAGAACCAGTCCAGTGAGCCCACAGTGTTCATTTACATGCTCGTCCACATTGTCCTAATGGCTTGAACAAATGGAACATGGTGTGTGCGCTTTCCCTTAAAAGCTTGTACAGCAGCAAAGACAGGTATTAAGTTATTCTCATGGTCAATGATTGGCGAGGAGGCCACTAACTCTGGTCATGGAGGTGGTTCGGATCATTTTCCTCCGGGGTTTCTTGGGCTTCCTGACCTCATCGTCTTCGTCATAAAGATCCTGAAATACATAGAGGATGGACGAAAAAACTGAAATCTCAATATCAAAGTGCTGTTACATTTCTATCTGCATATATTTAAAGCAAATGTTAAAAAAAATACATAATTATACTAACAAGATATTCTGAAAGGAATCCATTATTCTGAAATTCTTTTTAAATAACATTACGAGTATAAGTAGAGTAACAATGCAATCGCATGTTCAGTACAATAATATTATTAATAATAAAATTTTGTTTTATCTATGAGTCTTGTATTTATTGAATTTCCCATGTGTATTTAATTCTACTAGGTATTCCAGATTTGTGTGCAGCTAAGCGTTTTCAGGTACCGACCTGGCCATGAACCGCATCATCACTGGCTTCCTGCTCCGACGAGTAGCTGTCATCGTCCTCTTCAGAATAGTTGTCCATGTCTGGGGAGCGGTCTGCGGTAGGCAAGCACAGAAACACATACAGAAAAACATCAAAAGAGAGGGAAATGTGTCTGGCCTATTAGGCAACATTACATCTGTGCAGACTCAGATTTAAAAGAGAAAAATAGCTGTTTACATGTTGACCTAAAAGAGGCGAGCAGAGGAGTTCAATAAAGCCTCCTAATATGATAACCTACCCAATATGAAATCCTATACTACATACTATTTCTTCAGCAACTGTTTTTGACTACTTGGCAGGAACGAGGAATGAAATATATGGTAATGCAAAAGCATTTTCTTTTGCTTGTTGAAATATAATCAAACTCTTATTATTATATGCAAATTGTATTGC
This sequence comes from Hollardia meadi, assembly GCA_037974645.1. Taxonomy (NCBI): domain Eukaryota; kingdom Metazoa; phylum Chordata; class Actinopteri; order Tetraodontiformes; family Triacanthodidae; genus Hollardia; species Hollardia meadi. Next base: position 185,009 of record JBBPCS010000098.1, on the reverse strand, counting down.
AGAGATCTTTTGTGACCCATGCCTCACATTCAGATTAAGTTTTAATGGCATTTTCGTGGTTGAAACATTTTACCATTGTTCTTGTTTGACAGCTGAGGACAAATCTTTTTTTTTTAACCACTGAATTCAGACAGACTTTGCCTGTGAAACATCCTATTCTATGTTCTTAGATGTTATTAGGGATCACTGCAGTGAGGAGAAAGATAAACATCTTTCCTTCCCTCAGAGTGACACTCGTTTAATACTTGGTGCATGAGCTCATATGTTTGAGTGGCGTCCTTAATAACATCCAGAACCGCGTGGGCTCAGCATAGAGGGATGAAGGCGTGGAGTCCGAGCAGAGCCCAATATCTCTCCCCGTCCAGAATTAGAAGTGTAAGGTAATAGGCCCTAAATCTGTTCAACTGTCAAATCAACATTACAACCATAGCTGAAGAGAATAACATATCCTTGGCCATAGGTTGTCTTGGGATTAATAGAGTTTATTCTGTCTTCGGGTTGGGAAATAGGAACCATGTGGAAGGAGGGAAGAGAGAGGCCTGTGTAGGGAGGGCTGGCTGCAGGGTGAAGGCTGAAATTACAGACAGTATTTTGGCCGGACTGCACGGGTACAGGACCTGTTTAACAGATGCACGTAGGGGGACGGGAGACGGCTGTGCCCACCTGAGGTTTTGGTCTTGCGACCAGCCTGGCCACTACCATCCTCGTGGTCGATGGGCTGGCTGGACAGAGAGTACACGCTGATCTCCGCCACACGCACTGGCGCCTCCTTCACGTTACTATGGAGACCCAGTATCTGTCCTCCGTCTGTCGGGTGTTGCATCACCTGCACACAGGAAGATTAACATAAGAGGCCAGTCACTGAAAAGTCACTTTAGTTTAATTTTATCCTTCCCCTGCATTGTTCCTGGTAAGATTATCTCGAATAAATAAAACACAGGACTTGGTATATGGATTCATCTGCCTCAACATTAAGTCCTCTTTAGCCGAGATGCCTTCATGTCTTGTACAATTCCTGCATCTATCAATCACTATGTAGAGCCATGTCGAAACAACATGGAACAAATAATATTTCTTTAACAGACAGGCAGGATGGAAGAATTTTATGTCTCTCTTTACTGAGCCAAGACTCATCCAACAGAGACTGAGTTGGCTTCTGTTACACTGCTTTATCTTCGCAAAGATTTACAGATTGATTACAAGCTGACAGCTTCGCTATCTTTAAATAAATCTTTATTAGATCAATGCTGCTCTCCCATTCTGAATGTCTAAATGAGCAAAGCAAATTTGCTCACATCATCCAATCAAACAATATAACATTTAACACATTTCAGTTTGCATAAACTGTTTTGAATCAGACGAGAAGGGATGAGCTTTCATTCTAAGCTCTATCAGGGGGGTACTTTCAATATTTCACTTGATGAATTGCTGTAGAGGGAGTAGGCTCATTTTGCTCAAACACTGGCAGGGGTGCACTTAAATGCTGCATGCAAAGTCCAATAAGTGACTTCCTCCACATAATACCTCAACAGATTCAGAATGAGGGCACGAGAGAGTTTACACTACAGGAGATGACAACATGATTACCAAACAGGATCCAATAATGGCCAATCCAGCTTTATTCACAGAAGTCAGTGGTATGTTTCACTGCAGCAAGCACCAAAACAGCACAGCAGATGAGTGGTATTTTAAAATGCAATAATGCATTGGTCTTGTTTTCAGATGTCAGTCAATTACTGTCCTGGGGCTACTGCTGGAGAGTAACTCTGGCTGAGCATTAATGGGCACATCTGTCAGCTGCTGTAATTAGAATTGTAGTAATGTTACCTGTGTTTCTCCATTCCAAATCAGTGTGACATTCAATATCTACCTCTGAATCTCTGTCTAATTATCTCCCCGGCGATGCATTTAAATTGATCTGTAACTCCATGTAAAGCCCAATTTCCAACCCTTTGTTTGCTGGAACCCACACACAGAAGTAACCCTGCTATCAGAAAGCAAAACCGATTTCTGCACCGTGTTGAAACAGAGTGACACAATTAACGGCAGCAAGCTTCAATGTGTGATATCATTATTTATATATATATATATATATATATATATATATAGGCAAGTATAGACACTTTGGGTACAAAAATATGGCATCTTGATGGCACAATGGCCAAAAATACATACAATCTGATGTAACTGCAAAGTCCCCACTGCATGAATATCAAACAAACATCCACAAGGGGCTTTATATCAGCCCCTACTCTATTATTTCTGCATAGCATTGCTAAATGTTCTGGCTTCTGAAAAGTGCATATGAAGCCAGCTCCAGATGGCCCATAATCTCACACAGCAGTATGTGTGATGAGCATGAATCATCTGAAACGATGTGACACACAGGAGGGCCCTCTCTCTGGCGACTATGACATGGTACACCGACAGTAAGAGCCATGTCAATCACTGTCAGAGCAGAGCAGAATGCAATAACAGGCTAAGGGAAAAATATGTATTCTCAAGAGAAATTAAATAGCTGAAGATGAAACATGAAAGCAAACGATAGAAAAGCAATGGCCCAGTTGAGGCACCATACAGTACCTCAGCCATATTGATGACTCCCACAGCCAAAGTTTTGTAGCCCAGGATGGTTCGATTCTTGTAGCGTTTCCTCCTCTGCAGCATAATCTGCAGTCTGTTGGCATCCCTCTTGAGAAAATGAGGATACTGAAAATAAAAAAGACAATAAAGCTAGATAAACAATGCAGACCACATTATATATTCATCAGCCTTTAAGATGAAAACCCACATGGAGATTTATTTCAACACATTGTTTTTGTTACTCTGACCTGCCATGTGCAACGGCAGAAGAAACCGTATCTGCATTCAGCTCTTATTTCTTGCAAATAACCACACAGCTGAAATAATAAAACACGATTGTACGTATTCAACATCAGTTTTTTAGTAGTCGGCTCCTTCTTTTATCACATAAAAAGATGTGTAAAACGGTGTGAAATGTACAGTCAGTCTCACTGTACTCAGATTTCAGCAATAAACCAATATGGTGGGAGTTTAATCTTGCTTTCGTACTGCCAGAACTATTAAAAGAACTTTCTCTAGTCTGTCTGCTGGACTGTTGCTGAACTGTTAGTGAACCTCACACCTCACTTTAGAACTAAATTTCTCTCGAGAGCCTCTGGAGTCATGTTGTCTGTGAATGCCAGAACCTGATCTTTCTTGCCTTCTTGGTCTATAATGTTCACACAATAATAGCTTGTAAAATCCCAATTCACAAGTTGGTTGAACTGCCTGCGAAGTTGCCCCTACTTTTTTCTAGGTTTTACTCAGGAGCAGTGTGCTATTAGCATGGCATTTCTGTATCAGAGTTTTGCAAAGAATTTGTACTTTTTGGTAAAACGCACAACATTTCCATCAACATAATTCATGTCTGTTTTCACAACTTGTTCACTTGTCCTTGATTAGTTCACCTCTATAACCGTCTAGCTGTTCCAGTCCACAAACAGACACCATGCATGCAGTTTCAATTATTTAAAAACTGAAACATTCTGTCATAAAAAAGTTTCTGCTTCAGTGACTCCAGTAATGATCAATTGCTGCACCGAGTAAGGTTGCACTTGGAAAACTGCCGCGAACAGACACAACAGCAGTTCCTCTCCCTCTACAACAAAAGCTAACACCTCCTCTGACCACGAAATAACATGAAAAACTTTGGCGCAGGGCAGGCTAATAATAAAAAACTCTGATTTTATCTATATGACATACTGTAAACACACGTGTAAATATACATGGATAATTTTAACTCCAAACACTCTTGCTAGGGGTTAAAGTGTATTTAACGGCTTCAACACAATCCTGCCTGTTAAGTAACTGGCATATCAGTGTGAGAATTCACAGTATCATGTCAAGAGTGCTTGCCTGTAGTGAGAATGTGAGCTCCAGATCTGTCTCCATCAGTCCACTGGGTGGGAGGACATACTCGTTGGATCTCAGAAGACGCTTAGAACCCTGGAAGAAAAAGTAAAGTTATATTGAAAGCACACTTATAATAAATGCAAAAAAAAAAAAAACAATTACAAAATCCTGGACTTTCAAGTTTGTTTTGGCAGCCGGTTTGAAATTGCCACATCTATTCTGGAATGAAATCGACAGCATTGTTTCGAGGCTGCAAACTCACTGAAATTGAAAACGTTAATATGTTATACCATTTTTACACCATAGTTAGCAATTATATGCAGGTTTTTAAACATGGGTAAACACATGCAACTGACTCCTTTCCCACTGACAGTAAACAAATTTGCCTCTCTGTTCGATATAACAAATGTGCCAGAAAACAGGGAACAGCACAAATCAGAATGGAGACCAGTGGTTACTTTTTATATCTTTCCATTCCACTGAATGATGTTCAAGTGCTGCTTTGATGGAGGTGGATGGAAAACTCTGTCCATGCCAACATGCAGAACTTTACCGGAAAAGGGGTGAAAATTAGCATGTCCAACCAGCTGGAGCAGATAAATACCTGTGACTACTGCAGAGTCATTTGACCCGGGAATTAATGTGAATCGTACCCTTTCCCACTGAAGACAAAAAGCAAGACGTTAGTGGGTGTGAGTGGGGTTTTTTTGTCCAGTGTGAAAGGCACCTTAGAGAAGATAATATAGCTATTATTATGCATGCTGTTGCCAAGGATTTCTATTAGAAATGAACAGCCACAGTTTCAAGCTGCTAATCAAAACAAAATTCTATTTATTATATAATGCTTACGATTGAGGGAGACTCATCACCTAAGCTAATTCTGGGACCTGGCACGAAGTTGGTTTGGCCAAACAGCGAAGGGATTTAAATGCCATGGGTTGTCAAAGTCTCGTCCAAATGTTAAGGACACATGGTGTGTCCTCAGAGGACCTGTCTCAGCCTTTAGCATGTTTGTCTTACGAGCCTCGAATTAATATCTATCACGTTCCTTATCAAGTTACAGTTCATTTATTCAACCAAGCTTCCTTTTCTACCTTAAACAGGGAATCAAAGTGTAAACATGAGAATAGAAACAACTGGTCAAGTCTCTGGTTCACAATTTTATATCAAGCTGCGAGTGCTGACGACAGGCATTTGTTGCGTCATGTACAGTATTTGACAACTCATCAGCTGCTGTAAAAAATTCATAAGTCTTAGTTCAGGTATCTGCTAAACCTGCCGATAGAAGATGGAAGGGTAAGGATATCCTGTATCTGGCTTAATACTCTTAAATAGTCCAATGCGGTGGGTACGATATCGGATCCTAATGTCATCAGAGCTGCTAAATTATGTAACAGATATCAAATGGGCTGGCTATGTGCTGATGAATCATCACAGGGTAATCATCGCAGGTCAAGAATGCAGTGCTGCTTCTAGAAGTACAACACGTACACGAGTGATTTATAATAACCTGTTGTACTCATAACATCGAAATGACAAGTGGAGCAGTGCTTTGTAATTATTTTTACACCATTAACCGTTTTTTCCAAACACTGTTTTTTCCTGCTAACTCAGAGTGGATAGCGGATAGAAAGGGAATTCAAGGCAAATACGCAGTCACAGTAAGGAAAACAAGGCCAACGAATGTCCAAAGGCCTTGTGAGGATTACCAGGGTCTGTCACAGCCAAGAGAAATGGTATACAGTGCGCTTCAAGTAATCATCTCCCTCCAATCAACTAAGCAGTGTTAGCAGAGTACAAGAAAACCAAAGAGAAGTTTGCATATAACTTGTCGTGTATGACAAAAACAGACCTGACACCACACAAATTAATTTTCCCCTCCCATTAAAATGAGAGCTCTAGGACAACTAAGCTGGTTTGAAGCATGTTTAAGACACAGAGGTGGATTCAAGGCGCTCTACAGAGAAGTTAAAACAGCACAAAACAAAGTTAGAAAAACCTCAATTCAAAGTTAAAACAGCAAATCTACATAGAAATACAATTAAAAAAATAAGTAAAAGAATAAATAAAGCAATGATAATAAGGTCCAGAAAATGGAGGGATGAATGATAATTTCAGTACAAGCTTATAGAATAATAATAATACAGAATATAGTAATTAAATTAGCCAATATTCCATAAATAATTATCTGTAATTAACTAATTTGTTAACTAATTAACTGTAAAACACAATACTTCTGGTACTTAATTGTTTTAATATAATAATTACTTTATCAAAATTAAAAATTTCTCCACAATGCAGTATCATGCCGTATTATGTATTTATTCAAGGTATGTAGTTATATTGGGTATTTTCTCATCCCTGTTCGTTGTTAGTTGAAAACTTCCAACGCTGAGTCGAGAAACTTGTTAGAATATTGTGATACACAAAAAACGTTTTAAAAGAACATCTAGTCTCAATAGTTTAAAATGCATGAAATGAAACTCGAAAGAACAGGAACAAAGCTTTGAAGAAGTAAAGGGAGCAGGAAAGGTAAGAATATGTAATTTGCTGACATTTGCAGTACATTCTGTTGCAATAAACATTTCTCTAAGTAGCCCAATAGCTGAATATGTATGTTCCAGAGAAGGCCGTGGTGACAGGAACTTAACAGTAGCTGCAGCCCTTTTTTTTTTTAGCATATAAAGAAAAAAACAGACTAAATCTCTGTCCGAGTCTGACCTTGTCACTAACCTGAGCTCCACAAAGAGGTCTTGTATGCACTCTTTTCTCATGCTCAGTGGCGGGTACAATGAATTAAGGCACAAAAGCTGAGCACTCTCAAACTGCCTGACATGCATTAACAATACAGAGCCTTGGCAAGAAAAGCTTGTACTGAATGTCCTTTCCCCCCCCCCCCTTCTCTTGCCCTCTCTCCCCTGATACAAGCTTTTCCACTGTCTTTCAGGGGCCATATGGGGGATGCTACAGCCCCTCTACTCTACCAAGCTCCACAAGCCTGTGGGAAAACTGGTTCAACTTCACACTTCTTTGCAAGGTCACTTTTTAAAAACGTGTTAAATTCTCTAAATTGGCTCCCCCGCTTGCAGCAATGACAGAATATGGCCAGTACAAGAGCTCAATGTGAAATTGTATTAGAGAGGTTTTAAAGGCATTTTGAGACTTTTGCTTTCACCCAACACACACACCTAATTGGATCATATTTGAGTGTACTGCAAATGAAAGTGCTTTGGACAGCGGCTTGCGCTGAAATGAGGATTGCACGCCTTTCTTATTATAATCCAGCTGACATGAATGACTGGCTACAACCTCAGGCAACTGCACACGGAAAAGAAAGGACACAAAATGCAGAATGATGTGGTTCACATGCAGTAGCATACCACATTGCAAGCCAATGTGCAGAAAATGTAGCAGAGGCTTTTCTGAGGAGGTCTGAGCTACTTGAAGTGACCCTGCGGTCTCCAGGGTGAGAGACCGACCACTATGTCCTCTGGAACAAAGGGTATCCTGGAGACTAAACTGCAATCTAGCGCTGCACAAAATATCGTTTCAGCATCATGTGCAAAAGTCACATTGCAGGACGTGCAATGTAAAGCAAATTAACTCTAACATATCACGCTTCAACTTGTTGATACAAAAGGAAAACTCCCAAGGTTCTCATTATTCATGACTAATCCGCAAGAAAAGTCAGTGGACCTTTTAAGCCTGTTTTATCATCCACCACGCAGATTTAGCACACATTTTAACATCTTTAGAAACTGTAGGTTACATGTAAATAACACGACTGCAACACACAACTCCATTTGTAACGTTTATTACAAAAGTTTACGAGGTTTTTCCAAAATACCTCTCCACCTGTTCTCTCCCCACTTCATGCCAGAGTGTCAGGGTGAGTGAAGCGACTGTGATTAGGAGGGGGGATTTGTTTTGTTAGAAGTTGGGAGACTTTTAAAGTACCCCAAATTATGAAAATTATTATCATTATTTAAAACTGTGCATCTGTACATGAATATCGTGCAGCCCTTCATCATCCCTACTTCTGCGGCTTTGGGAAACCATCCAAATGGTTAGCCATTACAAGGGTTGTGTGTGTGTGTGTGTGTGTGTGTGCGGGCCAATCAACCTGATGAGACCCAGAGAGAAAAGAGGTGGCTACTGTATGCTGAACAGAGAACCGATGACATGCGGTAATGGGGCTTTGTCATTCACTCTCTGAAAACAAAACCCTCTTGTTCCTCTGTCATCTTCTCCAACTGTCTCTTTATCCCTTCAGCGTCTCTGTTCTTCCTAACCAAACCTGCTGGAAATTGCATTTAATGCTCCAGTTCCAGAGCGGCGGTGAGCAGAGCTTTGCTCGGCTGTCCTGCGGGCAGCTCAGCAGAAATGAAGAGATTTCACGCTCTGAAGACAACGTAGCTCATGGATAAAGACACACTTGGTTTGTTACTTTTTTTTTCTTCAGGATGACAGTAAAGGGGGGGGGGGATTTGTTTCTCTTTAAATAGAATCACGATGAGGGGGGACAATATTGAGAGTGGGACAAAAAAAAAGTTTGAAGGCTTTTGGCCAAACTGTATATCAGCTATATAAGTTGTAAAACCTGAATTTCATGCCTTTTCATTCTGAATATTAATCATTTGCACAGACCTTAGATGAAAAACATTTAGATACTTAGATGCTCTATGTTTGGACAATAAAAAGGAGGATGTGCTTTTGAATTATGGCATTTAAATAACACACAGTGGGACCACCATAAAGCATTTTCAATAACAACTCTGAGACTACGCAACACGTTAGACATGCAGACCTGTATTCACAGAAATGCATTAGCAATCAATGTAAGATGTACAATCCATCTTACGATGCTAATGCTCCTCCTTAGAGTGGTAATGCTACGTTGCCATTGAAAGCACCTGAGTGGATGTGACTCACCAGAGCTTTCTGTGCAGCTCAGGAGGGTTTTTTTAATCAATCGGCAGGATTAGTAGCATGTCTTATCACTGTCTAGGCTTTGTGACTGTGTTCAACAGAGCACAGCTCCGGACAAAGAATAGAGAAAAAGTGAGCCAAAGACTACAGACCGTGACACGCTGCTATCAAATGTTTCGCAATTGAGCCTGTTACTCCCGTCGCACATGGGAGATTAACCCACCCACCTGTATTTTGACAGCTATAGACAGCGAGTTCAGCTCTTTGTCCAGTTCCTTGAGAACGACTAGCTTTTTCAGTGTGAGGCTGCAGAGCCTGTGGAGAAGAGAGAGAACAAGACGGGGAGAGAAAAAGAAATAGATTAGTGGCGTGACTAACGCATTGTGAGCACACCTTCATGACACACTGTTGCATCTGGGGACGAAAAGCATGGCAGAAAAATCATCACTTACAGCCGCCACAGTTTATTTCTACTTGTGTCTTTATTCTTTCTTTGGTCTACACACCTCCAGGAATCCTAAATTACTGTCAAAACTGTGAGTGAACAATTGAGATAGCAACTCAATAATCAAACCCTATTCTACTCAGCTTGGTGTCCCTCACCATCAAGGAAAGATCTACAACTTGAAAAATGGGTGGCGCACCATCCACCAGTCCAACTAAATCAGGATTCCTATTGTTAGCTTAATGGTTGAATTCTTTATGAATGGTGACATTACACAGATGCTTCAAATGACAAAGCACAGTACAGTAAAATACCTTCAGGCAGCCCTGTTTCAGCATGCTGCAAGTGCTACACATTGAAATGTTGAACATTTGTGACAGGCACACTGGGCTTTTTCCAGAACGGGGAGACAACAAGTACAGTCAAATATACTGTACTGAATGAGGAAAACACATTTATGTCAGAGGTTGACAAGTCAGGCCTATCTCGTAGAACAAAGAGGCAGATTAAAAGACAAAAGTGAACAATACAAGAACCAGACACAAGCTCAAAAAAGTCAACAACTGTCAAGCCAAGTTTGCTAAAACTTCCTCCTGACCCACTTTTTCCCTCACCAGTCCCGCTGCATTAAATTGTGATCAGTCTGAGCCAGAGTCAAAGGGGAGGAAGAAAGACAAAGCAAACAAATAGCTATCCAGTCACCCACTTTCCTCAAGAGCCACTCGCCAACACTGGCTGACTTCATTCAGGCACTCCCTTCTAGGCAAGTATGATTCACAAAGACACATCACTTTCCAGCACAAAGGATATTATAGAGTTAGAGACATCAACAACGTGGTGGTCTGTATAGAAATATTGATATAGAAATATTGAGGGTTATACAATAGGGTCTGTGAACATGCATTGTCATTTTTCAAGTCTTAAAAGAAAAATTAAATGGTTGAAAGGCAACAAAGATCTAAAAGTATGTAATAGTTCAATGAAAACACCTTTCAGAAATATAATGTGCTCGTTTCAGACAATGAACACATTCCTTTCAGATACTAAAATCTTTCAGGTTCGCATGCTGGAATCGCTGACAAAGTTTTAGCGGAATAGAGAGCGGAAATTTCTGAAGAAATAAGCAGCTCATAATAACGCAAACCAGCCAGGGCAGGAACTAAAAAACAAACAAACAGTCAAATCAATCAGTCAATCAACCAAATAAAACCAATCAACTAACTAAATGAATGTTAGAGGGACATAGAGGGAAAAGGAAGGAAGCTAGACTAAGGTCACTAGTTCCCAAAGGTTTATCCAAGCAGCCAACAGAATGTATCTTTAATGATGACAATATAACATTTTTAAGAAGAGGAACGGGCCAGGAACTTGACGTTCCTGTCTAGAATCTCTCTTCGGCCCAAATAAAAGAACACATAATTGTACGACTTTTTACTGGAATCATTTGGCCATAAATTAACAATCCACTGGGCCGCATGATTACCTAAGGAACCCCGTGTGTGTTAGAATAACAAATGCAAATCTATTTCAGGCCGAAGTAATTAAACGTCAAACCTCATAGGTAGCCCATGGATCCAGCTTGCCTTATGGTGAAGATGAGTCACCAGTTAGCCACAGCTTTATGCCAAGAGGGAGGGAGGGAGACAGAAAGCAAGGCTGATGGTTTAACAACATATCGTCACAGCTCTCTGTGTCTCAGTAGACTGAGTTTCATATGTAATTAAAAAGGCTGCAGGCGCTGGAGGGGTCACCTAGGGAACCATAGACTTTTTTTTTTAAATTATTAGACAGAGGTGTTATCTCCACTGGGTTCTGTTGCAAGTGAAACACGTGGCCATCTGTTCTGGCCTGGTGCCAGTCTGTCCCTGTGTTTCTACCCAGTGCCAGTTCACTTTGCCACCCAATCGGTGACTAAAGCAACAGACTAGGTGCCACACAACAGCTCTAATCACTGTGCTAAAATAGCTCACAGAGGCATACACTGGGTCAAGGATACATTTTTATAAAGTTTTAGAACGGATGTCAGAATGGATATACTGTGTGTTTGTGGTTACAGGAATATAAGGGTGGGAGCTGTTATTTGTGGTATGGTCTCCCCATCACTCAACAGACACTGGCACACACTCGTGATCAAAATAAGGGCTTGCAAAAGACCCTCAAAAGATGGATTAATCCTCCATTTTTATCATGTCGTTCCCACATTCCCAGAGAGAGCCTGGGGTGGGATCACAGAACGCCTCTCTGTGCCAAACAGCTCTGAAACACAGCAGTGTTATCAATCCATAGGGAAGGCTGGGTGGGTGGAGAATCTATACAGTAGTCTCCAGTTCAATATTTCTGTGAACTGGCAGCGAAAAGCAATGATAAGTGAGACATTTTCTGTCTGTTTCCCAGTTGATAAGAGCCCACGGGGGAAATCCCCCTTTCAGTTTCACTGCTTGCGCTGGTTATGTCAACATATTGCCTGCCAAGCTCTTTTCATTGGGTCATCATCGCTGTAGACATGAGATCCTCACACGCAGGCTACTATCCTCATTATGGAGTCTTTTGCTGGTTGCGATCACACTCAAGTCAGGACACATCAATGAGGGTTGAGAAATATAAACGGAACATTTGAATGTTCATTGAGGGTAAAATCGTTTGCAGCGCTGTTGCATCAGTCCTCTTTTGAGTGCAAATAAGCATATCCTTGTGTACGTGAGTAGAACATTATCTATGTTACGATAGTCTGTGTCTATTGAGCCTTTCTCGTATGTTTTCATACACAAACACGGGATACTAGTGCACAAGTAAATGTACTGATGAAAACAAAAGGCAATGATTTTTATTACTGTATAATAATGTATCAATCCTTTCTTTGACTGACCAATCATTTAGTCTATAAAGTGTAAAAATAGAGTCCAAGGCGTTACCTTCACATCTTTTGTCTCCAAAAAATAGTTTTTTGTTAACAATGATAAAAAAACAAACAGATAAAGGCATCAAAATCGTCACATTTGAGATTAATTAATGAACACCATCATGGCGACTGTTGTATATTCATTTTCTATCAATCGACTGCTAATTAATCCACCAATCATTTCAGCTCTCTAATGACTGTTGTTTCGATTTTGACCCAAGCACTGCTTATAAACGGCCGTACACTCAGCTCATTTTCAACACGGGCAGGGGAATAATAATGTTCAGTTCAAATTGGGTTACAGGTAGAGGCTAAACTGACCAATCAGAATCATGTCCTACCACAGGTTTATTACAGTAAACGTGCAAATCTTTTTCGAGATGACATCTTCCATTACGGACATGAACTGACAGTCGTCAAAATGAACAGTTAATAACTGCTCTGATGAACGGCGACCAGTAGGTGCCTTAGCACTTTATAGCTAATAGGTTTAGCCTATATGGCATCACTCACAGCAGCATGAGTAGTGCTGCTCCATCTAAGCCCATTAGTGCGTCCAAGTCACTCACTGTGCCGACACTAACTGTTGACCTTTTTAAGGCCTCTAAAGTACAGCAAGGCCATTAGATTACAAGGCCATTTCCCTCTTTTAGATGATACTGCTGCCAGTGACATACTACTTAGGAAATAAAACATATGGAGGTGTGAAAAGAGGAAAAAGACTCAGGCAAGGAACCTTATTTATAGAGAAAAGACCATAAATCAGCAATAAAAGCTCCTGAGTTGAGCTGACAAACAGGAACAGCTCCACAACTTTGGTCACTGTATTACACATAGCAAAAAGCCATGACAACATAAAGCCCTAATAACAAAATCAAAATCAAATCACCAAGACTTTTAATTTACAGGGGGCAGGTGTGCAATGATAAAAGGTGTAAAAAGCTGTACATTATAGAGTCACACTGGTTTAAACCTGACACATATTATCATTATTAGATGTAATTAGATGGGAAAGGAACTGAGAGCTACTGTTGAAATCTCTACGTTATAAAAATGACTTGTCTGTGGCTACGCTTGAATCCTGTAATGTCTATCTGTCCTGGACAAACAAAATAACTTATCAGGCAGTGCACTCAAACAGCTGTGGTCAAATATTTGGTTTTAGATAAGAGGCGTGTAATTGCAGGCTATATGACATGGTGCATTATCTTATCTCCGCTGCTTCATCCATTTTCTCTACAGCAATAACAATAACACTTTAGACTTCATTTCATTTCAAGCTTTCATAGTTCCAGTGAAGTACAAGTTCAACACTTCATCACTTAAGTATAAAGCGCAAACCAGCTATGACAAAAGAGTGCATCTGCTCCAAATCGCCTACACATCAAACACATACGTTTTACAGCGGAATCAGGAGACGGTCATGCCGCCATGTCTTGACCAAGCCTCTCTCGCCTTCCAGTGTGCAGACAAAATAACTTGGCCCACTTGCGTTTTAGTGATGCTGAACATCGGAGGAAACCAAATCAATTGTGGGAGGTGGATTAAAGGTGGACAGCAGGGAGAAAGTCAGGGAGCAAAACCACAGGGACACACATTCTGCGCAGCAAATAATCCTTTTTGTTCGTCGCTCTCCGACCTCACCTCTCCCCCGAGTCAGGCTGGCTTTCTTTAACACACACGGGGCCTCATACAGCTTTCACTGGAGTCGGGTCTCAAAGAGAACTTCAGCCACTCTCTACTTTGAGCTTGTCTTTTTTGTAAAATGATACGTCTTGTCTGGAGAATGCTTATGCGACAGCAGCATAGTTTATATTACACCGACATCAAAAGGTATTTAAAAAATGTAAACCCCAAATATGAAATCAACTCCCCAGACACTGCGGCCATCAGATTTGAGAAAATGTAACTGGAAGCATAAGGAAGCATCACTGAAGTTGAACGGGAGAACCATGAGACCAGCGTTTTCCCTCTGTTGATTCTTTGTTTTTGAAAAGTCATGACAAAAAGAGGCAATTCACATACAGATCTCTCTTCTTACAAGAAGGAACTCTTTAAGGGTTACAAATAAGTAATGTTTCCACAATTCCTCGTGGAACTCGTATAGCTACAACAACAACAACAACAATGCTTTGAGGATGCCATGTTAAAAAATGCTTCATCCTTTACGTGAAGTTCACATCACATCACTCTGTGTTTCTTGTTTGAAACACTGTCAACAAACAACACAAATCCCATCTGCAGCAACATCTTTCAAAGCCACTGGTCCAAGATGTGTGGTTGTGTAACAGCATGTGTGTCTACCATCACGACGCTATTTCAGGACCACTTTAGTGACAGCGGCATCTCAAATAACTTGCGATGCAAACACCCTGATGTTTAAGAGCCTACAAAGAGACAGAAGCAGTCAATCCCATGGTGATAGACCCAAAAATGAAAAAAAGCTCTGTGTTGAGATATGGCTGCTTACACAAAGTGTCATGTTTTACCACTGCTTATGTTCTCATTTGTCTCGATCGGGAGGATTGAAGCATTATTAGCTTTTAAACAGTTCCTATCTTCCTATTCCTAAAACACATCGGAATATTTATAGGGCCATAAAAAAAACTTTATCGTGCAAATATGGACATGGATCATCAGAGAACACAAATGACGGTGCACAGCACTGAGAGAGAGGCCAACGAACCCTCTGAATTGAACGATATGCTGCCTAAACAAAAACACACTTTTGTAATTCTTTTCCCCTGGTCAGCGCTCTGGTTGATGTTTTGCCAGTTCCGTGCCCTCGGATCACTGCACAGCAATTGTCAGGGGCACAAAGCAGGGGGAAGTGGAGAATGCAGGATGACTGGTGTAACAGAGGGATGAATAAAAAAAGAGACTGTCTGTGTTTGGTATGTGCTGGGGGGCTTCCAAGCTAGAAAAAAAAGGGACTTCAAGTTATGCTTTTAGTGCTCGTATTCTCTGATTCAGATTTGAAAGCAGTTACATTCTTTTAATAAAGCATGCTTGAACATAATGCTCTGCATGAAATTCTAAAGGACGCGGGGTATGGTACTGCCTTGTATGTCAGGGACTGGAAGAAAAACCCTTTCTCTTCAGTCAAAGCCAAAGCACTTTGATGCTTCATAACACTATTATTTGCTCATGTCTAGTTGCATAATTTAGTCCAAATAAAGGGTACGCCAATCTAAAAGCCAGTTCTGAATATTTTACTCTCCTACAAGAAAAACGGGGGCGAATCTATTCAGTGAGGGCTAGCCTATGGAACTGCCGAGATTTGCTAAGGCAGCAATACTCGTTTCTCCTCTTTATCTTTTATTTATAGCCGTTCAATCAAATTGCAAACAAAGGGAAAACCAACGAAACAAAGCTATTTTCCGGAATCCATACCCACACCACCTACGTAAATGTTCTTTAATGAATTAATCCTTTTTAGATTTCTGGTTTCAAAATGAGAGCTTTTAGACAAAGACTTGAAAGCAACCGAGATTACAAAGCACTATGGGCTTGAGAGAAAAGCAGTAAGGAGAATAATGGTAGGTAATTTGGAGGCAGCTAAATTAATTTATGAATCCAATCTACATTACGAGTGATGAAGACTAATCCATGAGACTGATTGATTGGTTTTAACAAGTTCACACAGTAGGACGTGCCATGGGAGCTTAGCCTGCACTTAGGCTTGCATGCAAAAGCTATTTTAGCCCCCAAATATCAGGTTATGTGTGCCAGATGGCCATATGCTGGTTGGGCTTTAATTCCCTGAATGAAATCTTCAAGGCCACAGAGGAGGAAGAGGCTGACCAGACCATAGCAGGGTATACAAAGAGAACTAGAGGAAGCTACTCATTTGGCAAAGTTTTGTGTGACAGTTTGAAACCCAAGGTTCAATGCAGCAAAATTACACAAAAATCAAACAGACCTTTGGACTCAATAACCTTCATAAGATGGGTCGTACCACAGAGGTTTTTAAAAGCCACAGTCATGGGGGGCCAGGTTGTGTGTTTATTTTGTTGTCAACACGTCGCTGAATGTTAGAGGTCAACAATGAGAAACAAATATATCCTTTAATCTTATAAAGTTGTAACAATGGCCATTTCACATCTGACATTAATTCGCATAATGCAAAACAACAGATGGTGTGAACCCATTAATCAAAACACAATACCAAATATTTTGTAATGAGATGGCAGCTTGAGCCTGGTCAGAAGTCATGTGGTCAAGCTAAACCCTGAAGATGATATAGATCTTTATCTAGATAAATCTTTTGAACCAACATTAAACCCCCCCGGGGTTAACAGGTGGCTGTAAAAAGTTTGGCCCTGCATGCAGCATACTCATTCTGTATCAATGTTAGTTGCCATGTTTTCCGATATTGCTAGGTTTTCCATCAAACATTTAATGAAACGTCTCCACCATGTCCCATAGCATAATCCACACAGGGTGGGAGGTATGTTTTATTGGAAGTTCTTACATGCACTAAAAAGCCTCCGCTCTCCGTCTTGTATGCTCATTGTGTTTCAACAGTCATATTTTAGCCAAGTTATGGGTAAATGCACAACTTCTTTGTCAAACATCACGCACCAATCCCGCATATGTTTGGATTGTTGGAGGAAAGTGAAGTACCACAGGAAAACACACAGACACAGGAAAACAAGCAAATTCTATACAGATTCAAGCCCATGATGGTCAATTTTTTTAAATTTTTTTTACAATGTGTTATAAAGACCAATTGTTTAGTTGAAAAACATATCTGAAGATCAATTAATAATAAAAAATATATATAATTGTTGCAGCTTTATCATGAACCTGTAAGGGTCCAAAGCAACTCAACTGTAATTTTTTATACAATAGGTGAAATCATTGTTGAATAAATGTTGACTTTTATTGAACATACGTCAGATTGGAAGAGGACTGGCAGAAATCATTGGTAATGAAGATGCAACCACACGTTTGTTTGTTTTTTGATCCCTCTCATTTAACATCTAGTTTGTGTTATGTCACTGCTAGGATGGATTTAAGCTTTGTTGAGCCAGCAGGTGCCCGTGAGGCGTGAGCGGCAATGTCATCACTCAGGTATGAAAATACCCTACGGGGCATATATTTATATATAAACAGATTGGGCGGCAGATAAACCTGTTATTTCCAAGAATGCGAGAAAAGAGGATAGTTGCACTTATATCTGTTATAATACTCTGTAATATGGTTTTTGTGAACTCTGTGGTCATGAGGCTCCACGGAGCTGTGGCAGAATGTGACCGTTGTTGCAATTACCAGCACTTTTTTATGTAATACGGCTTGTGCATTAGCGCTCAGTGCCAGATCTTGTTTCCGTTTGGTGATTTAAGCTAGTGCTTTCCTGTTTGAAAAAAACCATTTATATCTGTGAAGTGTGAATCAGCGGTTTGACCAGTGTGCTCTGTGCTGTGTGGGTGGCCTCGTAGAACCATTCAAAGAGTTTTCTCTGATAATGAAGGGTGTGCTAGCAAGTCGTGTATGTTTCCTAGAAATACATTGAGGAAGAAAAGTATCTCCTTTTGCAACTAGTGGTTCCAGATGCACAAGCTCCCACTAAGATTCATCATACTTCTTTTTGATTCATTCTCAACTCTGCAGCCTCTTTAATACCAATTAAATATACAACCTTATGCAGTATTCATACCTCAGTGATCCATCAATCATTTCCAGGGACTCGGTACATGGCTGACATTCTTTGTTGCAGTTTTTGCAGTGCTAAACAGGTTTTTTGTTTAGCCCTGAACACAAACTGATGAGGTCAGCAGGCCCATGTTTTTAGTGGCCACGCAAGACAAGATCAGATCAGATCATGACATGTTTAAAGGCCAAAATCAGAGCAAAAGTAATACACCTTGATGAGATCCGCTACATGACATGACGGGGTAAGATGACATACAATATCATAATGATGATAATATTGTTTATTATTCATTACATCTTTTTAATGAGGGTAGTTCTTCAAGTTCATGGATGCCGCATCCAATTATTTTAAAATGAATCTATCATAATCAGTCCAACAGATAAAGGTGAATCCCGTGAGCGTCACAGCCTCTAACAAGGTTATGACTGAGATTTAAAATCCTATTAGGGTGGACGGACAGGAACGTTCCTTTGCCTGGAGTCTACTAGTAGGATCAAAAGCTCAAGAGCAAAGCCTTCTTTAAAACAGTCTCTTAGTCTAGCCAACTGACCAGGAAAATTCAAGCACCTTGAAAGGAGAAAGCAATTGAAAAAAAGCGTTTAAAGATGACACATGCCTTTTAATTTACAGGGTTATTAAATCCAGACACACTGTTGTTGTAAAGACAGTTTTCTGTCAATTTAAGACATGCAGAACAGTTACTTTGTTGCCAGACATGAGAACCAGGACTTCTAAGTTGTCAGTAGCGTTTTCACGATACCAAAATTATGACTTTGATACAATACTCTAATACCCTAAATATCTCAAAACGAGTTACTGAAACGATACTATGGCAAAACCTTAAAGGTCAGGAAACACTAACAGCACATTAACTATGATTTAGAATAAAAATAATAAACATATGACATTAACTTTTAGTTTGGCACTTCATGATTAACTCTTAGTCTGGAGAAAGAGTTCACAATCTAAATAACACTTGTTTGACATACATTTGAGAGCATGAACTGTAATTATGTTATCTATTACATTAGCTAACCTGTGGCTCTTTGAATTCAGTCAGCATGTCTGGAGTTGGACGCGTTAGCCTCCTTGGTCTGCCTAGGTTTAAAACATCTTTTACAGATGGGCCTTGTGGTGTCCTTTGGCTTTCCGTGACTGGCGCTTATGTAAGCAAACAAAAAAACCCTGAACATTGGCAAGACCACTTGTATTTGCACTCATGCCTGTTTTTGTCAACATGAAAACTGCATGAGAGAAAAGAGACGACACGCCCACTATACCTGCAGGGACTGGAGGGTGAAGCGGAGTGCTGCACACTGCCCTGCTCTGTCGCACATTAACGCAACTCATAACACGGCTCTCATTCACTCAAAACACTCGTTCGTAAAATACCAATATAAAGAATATGGGGTATTGTACTGTTTTTAACATCAGGGTATTGCAATACTCTCTTGCAGGTTCTGCTGATTACAGGGTTGGCGGTTCAATCCCCCACCTCCTCCTGTCCACATGTCCACAGGGCGGCACAGTGGCTCACTGATGGGCCTCACAGAAACAGCTCTCCCTTGTTTCTGTGTGGAGTTTGTATGTTTTCCCTGTCTTTGTGTGGGTTGTTTTTCCCTGAAGGTCAGGTTTCCTCCCACAACACAAAAAACCTGCATCAAATCAAAATAACAATAATCATAATAAAAAACAAACTCAACTTAAAGTTATGTATGTGTCTGCCTCTCTGAATAAAGATATAGAATATATTTGCAATTGTAAGTCATTGTGGTAGTGCTGGTATCTGTACACAGATGAAACTACAATGTATGTAATAAAAATACTCAGGAGCTTTACAAAACACTTCAGCAAGAGTTGATGCTGGCTTTTGACTGGGTTCATGAAAACAGGCTAAAGTGGGACATCTCAAAAACGTATGTCTTATGTTTGGGTCCAGGCGAGCCCTCAGGACATAACAAGAGCTGTGCGTTCAACGTGACCTCATGGGACGGCATATGAATAGCAGGCCACTATTAAGGACATTTCGCATGTCCTTTCACGCCTTGTTTTAGAAGTGCAAGAAATGCCTTAGTCACGTGACCCACGGTCGCAGTTTTGGTTAAGTTTAGGCATAAAAACTACTTGGTTAGGTTTAAGGAAAAAAGTTGGGTTAAAATAAGTTCACTTTAAGTTGAAGTTAAAAACGTTACGGAAGTTAACTTCGTTAAAGTTAAGATAAAATAGGTTTACGAACACATCCACCACCCCAGCCTCCTCCATGTGTGGACCTTCTCACTCTTTATATGACACTCGCGCTTGAAATTACGTGAGAAAAGCTCAATGCGGATGGCATTAAATGTCACACGAAAAGCAAAAGATGCATTGTGATAACATGTGAAGTGACTTAAGACACTGGGGTGTTACTCATACGCCATTTGGTGAGACCAGGCTGCATATTATTGTGCACAATTTTTTTTGAGATGCACGATATTGGATTTTTGCAGATATCTCAATACTGAGCAGAATAACTGATTATCATCAAGTCATTATTGTGCAGCTCTACTTACTCAGACAGATTTGGAATTGCAAAACAGTGTGAATAAATTAAAATGTGCAGTCTATGAGAGGCTCAGTATTTATAGCTGGCAGAGCTTATGTAATTATTTTTCATAAATGATCATTTTAGTTCCGATGAAATGGCTAGATTGGGCAAGAATGAAAAATGCATGGCCCCGGGGAGCTTTCACACATCAGAATCACATTTTAAAATACAGTTGATTAAAACATTTAAAGATATTCATTGTTAGAAATCTATGAGCCAGCAAAGATTATACCTAATCACATTCACCTTGTTAAAATGACTGAAACTGAGAAAAACAACTAGATGTTGCCTTGTCTTAATGTACACAGAGCTGACATTTCATCTGAAGAATCCATTTAGTTTTTCTATACATATTTCATACTGCCATATGGTGCTTCTGGTAAGCATCAGATAGAATTAAGTCTGCTGTTTAATTCTTGCAACCACCACTGTCATATCTGTTTTTCTGCTTTCATCATTGATGAGAGATTTTACAAAATATAGACCTGACACCCTCAGCCTCACCTGCCTGTAAACAAAGATAAAGAGTAGGCTGTGGTACAGATTTAAAAATATTTCTGTAGGTAATATAGAGCAAGGTTGTGTGTTGTCAGTGCTAATGATGCTAACTGCATTGCAAATGACAAACAGCCCTTCCACAACTGTACTCTGACACAAAACTATTTGCTGCAATATAAGAAATACTTCTAAAAAAAAAGAAGGGCCTCTATGAACTGGGAATTGTGCAATCAATAAAAGTACAATGGTCAACATCAGCAAATAAGCTCAAACTTCCCAGAAGCAGGGATAGGCCTTACTCAATGAACAAGCGATGTATTGCCATCTGAGTCTAATGCTGTAATATCCACCAATGCTGCTCACCCTCCCGAATGGCGACAACTAAAAATGCAAAAAAAATGTGTAAGCCCTTCTCTAGAGCGAGTGTTTGTCCGTTCTGCGCTATTGTAGAAACGTGGCAATGCAACATGGGCAGACTCTGTGGAAGAGGACCTGCTTCCTCTTTTGATATTAATGGCTAATTCTCAGGGCATCTCAACAAAAACACAATTATAAATATTATAAATTTCTACCTGTATAAGGATTTCTGTCCTTAAATCTTACACAATGGTCCTTTAAGCTTAGTCCTAGACCAAATTAGATTTCGAATGACCAAATCTATTGGATCTGTTTTTAGTCCAGAACTCTATACATGAAGTCATTAAAACTCTTGGAGTTTTCGCACAGAAGACGAGCAAATTGGCACAAAATGTAGTGTGGGCTAATTGAGCAAAGGCGCATGGAGGGAAAGAGGACTCCAGACAGTTCAGACTCCTTAATCTGTGATTAGACAAGTGGGCAGGGCAGCCAGCTCAATGCTATTTGAGAGTTGACACACTGTCTTCAGCTAGACAGCAAAGGCGAAAGTGTTGATTCTTTTCTCAACCTTTCTATTGGGTTTATGAGGACAGCAATAAGATTTAGGAAATAAAGGCACTAAATTATGAGATTGTGTCACTAAAAAATATTTGACTGTGAGAAACATAGACACATAGCTTACATAGTAGCGCAACATCTCTCGCTGCCATTATGACAATGCTTCATGTTTTCAAATGGTCTATCATGTTCTCTGATTCATCCAAGCCACTGTGTTTTGTATCTGAAATAATGGCCTCTGTGTTGCTGCTGGCACATACAGCTCAGGAAATGCCTGAATGGGAGAGGTGGGAAATAAGTAGAGGAAAAGATCCAGAGAGAAATACGAGTTGAGAGACATTGTCCCCAATGTGCTTATTTTGACAGGATCCTCCCTGTGTCAGAGGACAGTTTCCTTGCCTCATTTGTTGGATCAGGAAGTTGGAGCTCTTCACTAGCAGAGACCCCAGTATCCACCCACACAAGTATCTGGCCTTTCTCACATTCTGAGGTCCAGTCAGGGGGAAACAAACCTTTCCTCCCTTTGTGGGGAATTCAACACGAGCATTCAGCACACGTCTGCTCACTGTAAAGGCAAGTTAGGCAAAACCTTTCGACAAGGTGAGCCATCCACAGCTCCAATCCGACCCCGTCTAACCATCCCAGAGAGCAAGTTGTTGGTCAACAACAGAATAGAAAAGGGGGCTGAGGACACAGCAAAGCAGCCTGGCTTTGGCTGCAGCAGCAGCAGTTCTCTAGTTGCCAGGAATGCAAAACGTTTCCCAAGGAAATTCCTCCTCCAACAGGAAGACAGGGAAGGAAACCGAGAGAATTTTGACACATGATTTCGGGCAGTGGGAGTGAGCATAAAAGAGGGAAGCGAAGGTGCTGATTGGTCTACTGCTACCAAAGTGTGTGAACAGCATAGTGCAGCATGGAGCAACATTTCCAAAACCTATTAATGTTTTAATGTAATTTTAAAAAGGTCCTACAAAAAATGGCTACAGTTCAAAAATATGTTAGAATTTTCTATAACAGCAATAGAAAGAATACAATTAAATGCAAACACATGAGACTTAAATTCCATGCAAATATTATGACTTTCACTTATTACTTCAAGCTGCAGCAACCGTCATTCCGTTTTCTTTTATCCATGGTATGAGTGTCTTCCCAAGATCCTGTCTCTGAAATCAAATGCTTTTGTTGTAGTGTGGCTCTAAGGCATTAATACATTGTCAAATAATAGGGATAACTCCTCAATGTAAGAGGAGTTTAGTTCATCAGAAACATTTATTACAGCTGATCATTTCGCAATCAACGTTTTTCAACTAAGGAACAGTAACTGACTTTGACATCAGAGTCACATTGCTATCTCTATGCATCAGATGTCTGTTGGTGTAGCCAAACAAGGATTGTAAACATGAGGCAGACGGACAGGGAGTGCTGTGTCACAATCCTGAGAGGCACTGGAAGTTGCTGGTGAGCCTTGTTTATGATTGCAGAAGGAAGCAGAGGATTAAGTAGACAGTGTCTGTGTGCAGCATCAGATTACCAGCTCATCTTTTCCTGTTATGAAATCAGATTGCCGCAGCTCCCCTGCTAGGAGAAACAATATCCAAGCCTTGAGATGGAGGGGTTATCGAGGAGGTGAAAGGGGAAAGTAAGCACATAAATCTGACAGACAGGGCGCCTTTATTTGTATCCTGGTTTAAGGGTTTCATCTTTATTTTAAAAATGAACATACAGAGAATTGGATGTTAAATCAAAGAGATTAAGGCCAGGGGTGATACTGCAGATTGCACGCTGACAATTCAAACTTCAGGATATAATAAATGGCTGTGTGCATCATAGCATAGGGGATATATAAAGACTTAGGACTGACTGCTTCATCTCCACTGACCTAGAACAAAGAACACACAATAATGTTGCTCCAGTCCAGGCCTGAGTTTGTTTTTGTTTATCTGTTTTATTTGGTAACATACAGTACGCAGCACATACCAATTCAATACACCATACAGAATTGGGGCACAAGAATCAAACATCTGACCAGAACCTGCACAGTCCACTCAATTACTATCGAGAGACGGCTCTGCGACTCGCCAGAGAATAAGGTCATCTTGGGACTCGCATGAATCAGAGAGCCAGAGAGAAGGACGCTCTGCTCGCTCGAGATAAACGTCAGAGGAAAAGAGGAAAGAGGTTGTTTTTGTAGATTGTCGGAAAACCTTAAAAAGATCTTCACCTCTCTAAACCCAGATAGTGAGCCGTAAAAGGCGGACACATATTTAGAGCAAAAATATTTATGGACTGAAAATGTCATGCAAAATATATTTCCAGATCTTCGTTCATTGATCAAAATAAGACAACGTTTATTTTGAAAACCTGGAAATTGCTAACAGGTTTCCATCAGAACAACGTTCCTACCATTTTGAAAACAATGAAGGCTGGCAAGCTTGTTTGGCAAACATGATCAAATTGCTTGGTTGCTCCCGTCATGCTAGAGAGGAGGGTAAAGGTGACAACTTCTGACCCCAAGTTGTAAAAGTTTTTTGAACTTGGTAAGAAGCCAACCCTCTCATGCTTCTACACATTCTTATTGTTAGTAGATAAACATAGCACCATGTTGACCTCTGCATTCCTGCAAATACCACATCATTCCCTCAACAAATGCCTGCCTTGCCATAGATAAAGACAGGCCATTTGGATTCCTGAGCAAACTGTTTAACTCATAGTATATACTACAAAGTCAATAACTCTCACTACTGTCGGTCTGCCAAGAAAATAGGCAGTTTTAGCGAAGGTGATTTTGCTATAATCATGTGTACAGTATAACCTTTAAGCATTTTACTCCCACATGTTTGTCCTGAGAGGGAAACCACACCTGTGAAAACAAAGCCACTGCACCAAAATGTATGAGCAGTGAAGCTGAAGAGGTGTCAGGAATCAAGCTACCATTGAATGTCACAGTATTGTCATTCTTCAGTAAGTCACATGAAGTCTACAGAAGTGAAAATAGCCACCAAAACATTGCAAACCATCTACATCATCCACATTGAACATGATTTTCAACTTCCTCTCTAACATGCATACAAGCCTCATCTTCTAAAAGAAATCTTTGAATTAATCCTGTAATTAATCCACCTTGTGCATTGTATGTCTTAGCTGTTTTTAGTTACTCAGCAACATTATTGCACGCATTGGTCAGCAATTTGTTGAGGACAAAATTGGGAAAAGGCAGGGTAAACCCCCTTCCAGCACAACCTAAGCTGCAACAGCAATGCCATATGGTATTAGAAACACTAAATGGTGGTAGACTGGCAGGCAGTGCTGGAATAAAAACAATGCTTGTCCAACCGTTACAAGAGGCCTGTTAAGGATGGACCTGCCACAACACTCGTGTGGCAGGTAAAAACAAACCAACACACACAGCAATAAAATTGTATGTGCAAGCTTATGGCTTCATTTAGATATAATAAGCAATGGATAATACTGAGCGAGAAGGCCAAAAGGGTCATTGTCCACAAAACAGATCCTGTGTAATAGTCAAGAGGTACATAAAGAACGGTAATAGAGTGAATATATGTCCTGGCTTTTAAAGAAGTCTTAAAGCCCAGTCCCACTGGTGTGACAACAAGGGCTGACAACATATTTTCCATTGTGAATAAAATATTTTCCCCTAAGCACGGCTTTCAGTAAAGCTGCAGGGCTAATAGGATCTCTTTTTTTTATTTTAAAAAATACAGAATCTTACTAATGAACAACAGCTGTGATGTTTTAAAACACCACAATAAAAAAAAACAATTGCTAACAGCCTTATGCCCTCATGTGAAACCGTTCCTCTGAGCTGGACACCCACATTTGCTAAAGGCTAGTGGAGGAGCAAACAGCTGCACTGCACACAAAATGGCCCAGCCCCTGAAAGAATGCCATGGGAGAATCCCCAAAACAGGCCTTGGGTTGGGCTCCATGCAAGCACTTTCACACTAATCTAGCCTAAGTACACATAAGGCAGAAATAGGTTTGGCAAATTACTTTGCGAAATACAGTGAGAACGGTTACCGAGCCACCACGTTGAAAATTACAACAAGACATTTAGCCCAATAAACAACTGTGTCATACATCATTATCTAAGATAACTTCTACTCCGTTATATGTCAAATCTAACAAATTATCCCAGTCATCAACAAAGACTTGTGTCAGGCAGCATTGCAGTCTTATGCTGAACAATGACTGGTAAACTTTTACTCTATGCCTCATCAATAATCCATTATCATCCTCATCCTTATCCATCATTAATACAGCACCCTGTCAACCACCATAGAGAGCAAGCACATAGTGTGGAGGCAGAGATGTGGGTAATAAAAAGTGCTGTGTATGGCGCACACTATAAATGCACTGACATGTCTCCTGCTTTTTCTGCTAGCCAGTAGTCTTTACACTTAATGGATACTGTTATCAGAGGCATGCTCACTCGACTCCCATGTCTGAAAACAACACTTTTAGTTGCTGTACAGTATGTCAGTTTTATCCATTTGTGTCCAAGAAGAGAACTCTAAAACCTTAGGCACTTCATCACAGACAATGACCATATCGTTTTTGCTGTGGATGATGTAGGACTAAGATCATGAAAAATAATGATCCTTTCAGGAGCTACAATAAAACAAAAATAATAAAATCTTATTTTCAGAAACAGGGCTACAATCAAAGGGGTAGTGAGCTGTCAAATTTGGGATCAATGCTGCCACTTCAACCTCTACTCATTCTCACTCTAGCTGGCTTCCAATCAACTGAGTTTGAAAGATCACCATCACTGTAATTAAATCAACAAATACAAATAAATCACAATCAACGTTTCCCACATGCAGTGGAATCATACCACTGACACTAGCACACATGCAGGCACTAAAGAGGCAGCGCGCAAACAGATCGACTGTGGAGGAAACCCTCCCTTTGCAAGCCCGCTTCTCTCCCAATGAGTGGAACAGATCTAGGTCAAAGCTGATTAATGTGCCCACAGCTCCCGAGAGATTTCTGGTCAGGTGGCAGCAATGCCTGCTCACTGGCGATGAATACTAATGCAGAGTGTTACTCAATAATACTGCTCGAAATTAAATGAAGTCATCGAAATAACGAAAAGACAACGCGGATAACTACGAATAAATCTGCATAGGCACAAAAAAGGTGACAATCAAAACAGTTGACTCTCCTCTTGTGCCAGCGGCTGTCAACACCATGAGTGGTTTGTGTTTGTGCTGGTCTTTTGGCTGTGCGAGACCAGTAAACCAACGCTGTTCTACACAGGGGTTTCTGATCATAAACATTAAACAGCTCACAACACATAAACGAGAACATTTCACAGGGCCAGCAAGCTGATGAACTGCCCATTTGCTTAGACAGCTCATGCACACAGTGCTGCTAAAGAATGAAAATGATGTATGCTTCTTGTGAGACGTTCGGCATCCGTGTCACTGTATTTATAGTTATGTTGCTATTTGGTGGCATGCATTCCGTAAATCAGTTTAAGCACTGGCCTACATGGACAAAGGAAAATGTAATGACAAGCTAGCCACAAAGCATGAGGATGGGCCACAGCAATCCTTCTGACTCATTAACTAGTTAGCTGAACTTTTGTTTAACGTCAGTTATCATAACGGTCGGAATAAGATCGAATACATCAACAAAATTACACACTTTGAGACATCGTCTAAAATATTAACGTAAACAAGACAATTTAGCATTGGCAATTGTAGCTAACTGCATCTTTATTCAGAAAAAAAAATTAGTAAAATGTTTAGTAAAAAGTCAAATGCTCAAATGCAAACTCGACCATCACCAGTGCCATTTGCTAGGTAGCTTTAGCATTAGCCAGTTTGCTAGTTAGCTTGCTAGTAAGCGACCCAACACTGTTTAGAAATGTGTGGCAGCTCGTCTCGCTTGTCTAACGTTACAGTAAACCAGGGCGTTGTTTGTCCGACGTTAGGAAGCGATACGGTAATTTGTAAACATTGTGCTTTGTGGTATTTTTACGCTAACACAGCAATGTTAACGTTACCTCGGAACGCAGCTTGGGGATGATCGGTCTATCTCCCAGGTCGCAAAGAGGTTCATGGGTACAGGCATGCTGCCAGAGCCCAGGACCACAGCACCGGCTAACGCTCCGGTAGGGAGGGTTGTTGGTGCCGGTCCACCACCGCCACCGCTGCTCGGGTTCAGGAAAGCGGCCCGGACGCCTCCTCTCTCTACAGCCGCCGCCATCATCACCTCCACTGCCTGGGGAGCAGCTCTAGCCAAGTGTCGGACGAACGCGGGAGCCGCGGAACTCTGTGCTGCCTGCTCCTGCTCCTCCAGACTCCCAGCTCCTCTACACTGACTGGAGATGCTGATAGGCGGGGCGGAGCATGTCACTACTGATAGGGGGCAGCATGTCCCTGCTTCTAGGGTGGGACATCTTCACTATTAACCTAGCTTCAAAACATACTGCTCTATTCGTACATGTTTTCCTGTGAAAAACACACTATATGACATGAAAAATATCTAGATGTAGCGATTATAGACAGTAGACAGTTGATGTTACAGGACATAATCTGCTAGGTAATTAGCTCTTGTACCCTTGTTTATCTCCACTATTTCTGTTTGCTCGCTCTGTGAATTGCTAAATGCTATGCCTGACCTGTAAGACCACCTGGTGGCGAATACACAGTTATAAAGGTGGGAATCATTTTGTATATAGCTTAGTATTCAGGTAAGTCACACATACCTTATTTTCACACAAAAAGTTCTAAACAAAGGCAGCTATATCACATATGGAAAGGGTTTAATATTGTGACCACATGTGCTATATAGTTGTGTTTGTTCTTTTCTCATATTTTCATGATTTAGGCTGTAAATTAATGTGGCTGTAAATGCTCACTGTTGACTAGTGTAAGCCCACATAGATGCTCTTCCAACTGGTCGTTGTGATCAGGGATGACTTTGTCACTGCTTCAGTCAAAAGTCTTTTTTTTAAAAAATATTTGGATGGTACCATGTAGCCTATACACAATAAACACTTGGATAGTATTTGTATGGTTCGGTTACTACTAACCATTAAATTGCAAGTAAAATCATTAATATATCTGTTAATGTAAAAAAAACTGTACGCCTTCAAGTGGGAAGCAGGACCTGCTTTGGTAATAACTCCATGTTATTCATGATTCGTCATCAGTCTGTGACCACATAATGACACTTGGTACTTGATTCAGGCATTGTTCCTATGTTGTGAAACCCATTGACTGTAACTGTGACTAAGGGCTCAAATAAAGTTAACTTGACTTAACATGCTCAGGAGGGTTGGGTAGCGTGTGTGACAGCCTATTTAAACTGACTGGGGGAAAAAAAACCCCAACTTCCTGATTTTGTCAAATGTTACTGTGTTTTGCACAATCAAGTAGTCTTACCTAATAGCAATACTTCATTTGAAGAAAACATTCTCTTCTATCAAGTCATCATTGTTGACAGGTTCACCGTTGCTTCATAGACCCGTTGAACTGTCTGTTTAGACTATCAGAAAAAGCAGTAAACCACTGGCATGCAACACTGCTTATGTAGACGAAGGTGAAATACGCTTTCTTTCTTTTTAAATAAGCTCAACACTTTGTTTGAAACAATCTCACAGAGTATATACGTAGTTGCCACTTGAAAACATTCTCCGAGTGTAAGAAATCTAATCTTTATTCATTGCTAGGCAACTCCGTGCACCTGACAGCACTTCATCTTTCATACTGAAACAGTGGCAACATCCCCCGAGGTTGTTAGCAGTCATGATGACGGTCACAATAACATTTCTTTCTTCTTTCCTTTTTCTAATAATACATTTTAACAAGATAGGTTCATCTAGAAATTATTAGTATATTTATGGCAAGGTGAAGCAAGGACATTTTTATATATACAGAGAGGCAAACTCTAACTGTGCCTTGCATAAAATTGAAATACGAGAAAGAAAACTAGATATCAAGTAATCTATTTTGTATGAATAAAAGTATACTTAGAGGGAGAAATCACTAACTTTTGGTATTATGCCAAGGTGTGTGGATATAAAGACCACAGTTTTTCTCAACATACATCTGCAGTCCTTCCTTCTGATCATTTATCATTTCATCACCATGTACCGCCCTCTGAGTAATTTTGATATCCTGCTACCACCTCACATTTACCACAATGGATAAAGTGATCAAAGAATAAATTTGTGGAGTGCATCGCCACCCAGTGTTTAAAAGACGGCACTACAACAAAATGCAGGACAAAATTCACCCACTAGGTGGCAAACTATCTGCATTTTTGCCTGGATAATTCAAGCTGAGTCTCTCTCACTTACTCCCCCACCCCTCTCATTCTGGTTCCAACCTTCTGATTGAACCCCCTTCCTCCTCCTCCTCCTCCTCCTCCTCCTCCTCCTCCTCCTCCTCCTCCTCCCACTTCTATCATCAAGTGTGAGTGGGCGGGTGCATATTTTGTGACACTGTGACACCACTGATGTTTCCACAACACAACAGTATGACACTTTATAAGCCAGCCTTTCACCTTTATTGAATTCTGGAGAGGAGAGTAAAATACCCAAGCAACAGTTTGTCACATAACACCTGCTCAGTGGCAGGCATCCTCCCACTAAATCAAAGAAATTGCTCACATCCTAATATGAAGTGAAGAAAGGCCTGGAGCTAAAAGGAGGGTGATAGCACTGATGTTTTGGAAGGTGGCATTTGTTGTTAATAAAGCTGAGAGTCCGTCTGACAGACAAAGACAGGAGAGTAAGCACTGCAATGCATCTCTCTGAATCTATGCATACAGGAAACAAACAATACTCACATCATCTGTTTGGCAACCACATCTTTTTGTTTGTTTGTTTTTCTCAGCTATCTGACAGATTTTTCATAATGCCTGAGTGATGGAGAGCAAATATGGTTTCCAAGCAGATCTTTATTTTTAGGTGTGAGCTTTTGTTTTGTGGCGTTGTTTTGCATGCCACCTCCACATCGTCAAAGTCGGACAATTTTAATGAGCAAGCCTTTGATTACAAGCTAAAAACGGAACTTTTACTGAATCACTGCGCGGGGCTTCAAGATTGCACTCTGCACGCTCTTGTTTAAATCTAGAATTCTAGATCAATGTCAACAGACTTGGCAAAGTTAGTGCGATGAACAGCACTGGTGAACTCAAGGAGTGCCCCCATGTTTAAAAAAAAAAAACAGAGCAAAAGTGCCCTCTTACAGTAAATAAAACATGATAAAGAGTCCTCTACGGTGGCCCAGTGTGTAAGAAAATAGGATGAAGGGCCAGTCTTGCTTGTAAACCACTGAGCCTTTTGAGGATGCCCCTTCCACACCCAATCATGATAGTATCACCTGTTACCAATGAAGCTGTTGACGTGTGGAATGTTTCAGACATGTGGTTTTTGAGTATTCCACAACATTCCCGGTCCTTTTTTTTTTTTTATCCCCTGTCCCAACTTGTGAAATGTGTTGCATCAAATTCAGAATAAGCGTGTATTTACAAAAATCAATGAAGTAGATGATCTAACTTAAATACAGTATGGTGTCTCAATTGAGTATATGTCAAAAAGGAAATGTTTCCCCATAAGTGTCATATCGACGTGCACACTGGTACCCGACTCTATACAGCTAGTGGCTTGCCCTGCCCTTCAGACAGTCCACCACTGAACACTAGTGGCACAACCAAAACGTCACCAGAAAAGGCTCTGGTTTGTAATTCTCTCCAACAATTATCAGTGCCATCAGATATTTCTGCTTCCGCCACTGAATGGGGGAGCAATAGGAAATAGGTAAGCCTCTGCTGAATTTGGCAATAGAGCATTATTGCATCAAATCTGATAATGTGGTTATTGCTCTAGCAGAGAGAGAGAGAGAGAGAGAGCATATTAGTATCATCAATGTGTTCACAGTTAAAATGCAGTTGTTCCCTATGCAGCAAAATCTGGACCATATTGACACATTCATAAGAAGTGTTTTGGGCCACTTGAGAGGCACAAAAGAAATTATGTGCAGCCGTATAGTGACACTTGAGGAGCTTAGTGAAGTTAAGATGCTGCAGATGAGTATGAATACTCTGCATGGGAGTCATGCAGCACAGAAACTGGTTATCTGACTTGGTGCCGCTGGAGCCGGAGTCCACATCTGCCTTCCTACTCACTTCATACTTTGTGATGATAAACACATTGACTGAACAAGTTTAAAGGACACAGATAATATTTTAACATTTAGTTTTGCACATCTTTGACTTTAAGCCAAAGCATATCAACGTGCACATTCTCTCTGAAATGTTTCGTGAGGAGACGCTGATGGCGTGATCTCTCAAGCTGCGGTGAAAGAAAGGGTCTATCAAAGCCAGCCCATTTAACATGAGTTTCAGGGGATCTCATTCATCAGGGAAACGGTGCACAGCGTTACTGTTGTGTTTCTCATTTCACACACATATTACAGCCGGCTCCAGTTTCAGCGCAGAGTGATTGGTCTCTGGTGAGCAGTCAGACACAATTTAAAGGTCCTGTCTATTTGTAATGCGCTGGAAAGATTGCCACATGCCCTGATACAGTAGAGCGGATCAATCCGAGGCACATCTCTTTCTCCTTCATAAGCTGTCTGTACACCTCTCACTACTAATCACACTTCAAAAAGGGCTACAGATAAGCTGCTGATGCTATTAAGGTTTTGCAAGCCAAGCAAATTTAGTATATTAGATGTCATGAATCATATCCTTATCCTTATCCTTTACGATACAATCGATGCACAATTTCCTGCATTTTGAATCATCTCAGGTATTATCATTATGTTTTTGCGTGGTTTGCGTAGCAATACTGATATAAATGAGAGCAACATATTGTAAGGGAGGTGAAATTGAAACTCGCTGAACATGTCTACAGCAAGTTTCAAATCAAAGCTCAGTCCCACTCAACAATATCGTAAAATCCCATTTCAATTTATTGCTAATGTTGCCTTTAATAGGAGAGAAATGTCTATAAAGGATACAGGACCACACCATTCTGCATCTAAAATGGCCAATCCGGACCATTCAGTATAGTTCAGCTTAAGCAGATACAGTAGATATGAGGTCGGGTTAAGCAGTCGATTATCTGCTCTTTCCTCGCAACACAATGTTTTACTTTGAAAACCATCAGTCTGATTTTATGGTTTCAATTCCTACAATCAATCCAAATCTACAAAAGCTCATTTCGAGGGTGGGGTTCACAAATGTAGATGAAAAATTCTTAAGTTTCAGGTTTTCCAGTCGACCGGAACACAACCTGATATGACATGGATCTAAATGACTGATTATCATTTGTGGCCTTATTATATAATTGTACAAATTTCACTGTGTGGTTTGCAAGTGCTTCTGAGATTGCTTTCTTTGCTCTCATACAACCGTTATTACTTCATACAACCGTTTAAATTGTGGCACTGCACTTGATGTGAAGACGATGTTTATCTACATACACGGATACCCAGCAGCATACGTAAGCACTGGCATATGTATGGCGAGGTTGTCTTCATGAGACAAATAAATAAAATGTAAAATGTTTTGTTAGGCTACATGTACGTCAGAAGATATATGCCACTTAACAGAGCTTAATGGTGTTAAAAAAAACAACAACAAATCTGCATTTTATAATCAGAAAAAGGATGGATTCAAAACGGCTGCCGCTGATATGATGTGAAAATCCCATTTGGAGGTTTCTGGGGGGAACTTCGTCGACACAAGCCCTTTATCATGTTACAAAGAAAGAATGGCAAGAATGCATCTGTGATTAGCGGTTTCGAACTTAGTACATTTAAAGCGTATTTGCACATGAATGACGCTAACATTCAATCGAGCCAACATGTTTGGGCTTTTGCTGCTGCGTCTCTATGGAAAGTCTCCTTATGCAGAGTGCACAGATTTACGCAAATAGCAACAAAGGAGGAGAGTGGAGAATGGAAAGACAGGATTAAAGAAGAGAGACAGCCAAGGGAAATAAAAAAGGGATGGAATGAGTTGATGAAATCCTATTAGAACATACAGCATGCATATCAGGAGAGGCATCATAGGTAAGCCTTGAATCTTGATCTCACTGTACATGGACTCTGCATAAAGCGCATTTATAATGTAATTCTCATCCATTCAGTGGTAACAGTGCAGCTCCACTGATCTCCGAAGAATGCACAAGCCGATTCCCCCCCGATACTCATTGTGTTTCTGGACGACGCGGTTTTACAAAGACGAAAGAGACGGAGCTAGGATGCCAATTTACATGAATGTCAGCCTCAGAGAACAGAGACAGAGAGGCAAGACAAAGGCCCTGCATGAGTCCTACAGACCGACAGCATCTCCTGTGACCTGGTCTCAATGCACAGCCAGGTAGACTTACAAAAGCCACCCCTGGGCAAGAGCCAGCATTAGGGGAAATGCTGTGCTGCCATTAAAATTCACATTTAAGTAGAAGCACAGCTGCCAGCTTGCTCTCTTTCCTCCCCTCTCCTTAATGCGTTCAGATGGGAACTATTGTTGAAAGGAATCATTTTGCATTTAGATTTCCCAGAGTAAAAAGAGGCGCAGGTCGAAACTCCCTGCTTGGCGACAAGTTTGTCAGAGAGACAGCTCTTCCTAATGAGTCCTTTTAAGCTTAGCTGATTATTTTCTGCTTTGGAGTTTTAGCTGTATTGCCGGTACACGTTTTCTCCACTATTAACCCAGATATCCAAAATGGCAGCCCCAGGGTATGTTTGATTGCGCTCCCTCAATCCTTTGAACTCCACTGGAATCAGACAACCCAAACCTCAGCTAGTTTTCACCATGAAATTGAAAAGGTATCTGTCTATCACAGCATTCCCTGAAGTCACCGAACGAGAAGCACGTCTTTGTCCTGAAATGCCATCGTTGAGCTGTGGTGCCGTTGGAGGATGTGCCTGCAACAATATCTGCAACTTCCTGTGTCAGACATGCAAATAATACAACCATGTGGATGCAGAGAGTAAAGTCAGTGTGTCCCGTCTCACTGAAAACTGTTTATCATACCTAGCCAAGGCCAATTATTTATCAGCTTATTTCAAAAAGCATTGTAGAGGTAGGCGACAGCTAGCTCTGTGAAGAAGATCTTCTTTATAGGCAAGACGACAACTTGACATTTCCATCTGCCCTGAAATCGTTTGACATTTTCTGGCTT
This sequence comes from Hollardia meadi, assembly GCA_037974645.1. Taxonomy (NCBI): domain Eukaryota; kingdom Metazoa; phylum Chordata; class Actinopteri; order Tetraodontiformes; family Triacanthodidae; genus Hollardia; species Hollardia meadi. Next base: position 149,994 of record JBBPCS010000098.1, on the reverse strand, counting down.
TGGTGACTTGTGCGGTTGAATGCTAAATGGTTTTCTTTTAATTTTTCAGGTGTGAAAAGGATTTGAGCCTTTTGTCAGAAGACACTACAGGGGAGACACGTGGGTCGTGTCAAAGTTCCTATCGAACACTGCAGGGACTTGGGTTCAGCCCCTGGTAGTGATACCTCTGCCTTGGTCTGTTTTTGCTAAGTACCACTCATGTCACGTGGAAACAAATAGACAAGACACAAATCTCTTGATGATGCGCCACCGAAATGAAAAGCAAGACGGGTTCTGCGAACCACGCGTGCTGCTCACACAGCCTAATGTTTCCCGACCAAAACAATGAAGATAACAAGGATGATAATGCTGCTTTTACTACAACAGTACTTACTGTATACTGATAATAATCCAACCCAAACTACCGGTAATGTTAATAATTAAACAAAGAATCAATGACTCACTATCATGCTGATAAAAACCCAAAGAGAAACCCTGCATGACTGGACCACGAAGGTCTAAACAAATTTGCTTTGATGTGTGAATGGGTGTACTTGCTTCAGGCTCTCCAGCTTATCTGTCCATACTTACTGAACTGTGGTGAAAGGATGGATGGGCATTTCAAGGAAACAGCATAGCTGTGATGAAGTTTGACAGGATGTTGTTGTTTTTCTAATACCACCCACACTGTGCTGTAGATAGGATGCATTTATCCACCCTGCCAGTTATAAAGTGAAAGTGCCACAGTTTCCTGAGAGCCAACAGAAGATGCTGGAACGTGTTGCCAGAAAAAGTGGTGATTACATTCGCTCGTCCTTGCTTTAAGTTCAGGATGCATTGAGCTGTGACAGGAAGCACGCAGCACATCCTGAATGTCTACATGCTTTGACCTCACCTTTGTCCATGACTTGTCACAGATATCCCTCTCTGCTCTGCCTATAGACACATTACGACAGCATGGGAACCTGACATATCAGATTTTACCGACGGAGCAGAACAGAAACAGGGAAAGGATCACTTTGCAAACACTGCCCTAAGGGGCAAAATGGAAAAACAGCTCTGACTTTATCTTGTCGGTGAGTTTTAAATGTCAGGAGCTTTATTCCTGACCCCTGTCAAAACTAAATGCTGTCAGAGTGAGGATAGGTGTGTGACCTGTATTCTCTGGACATTACATTCTGAGAAAGTACAAGCAGCACATATTGTACGAAGATTTATGTTTATGTCATATAAAGCTCCAACAAGCCAAAGTAGATAAAGTGAAACTGACAATACCACCAGACCATTGCTTTTTCTTAGCAAAATATGTGCCTTAAAAATTCCTACAGAATGTCTTGCTGTGTTACTGATTTTTCTATGAATGTTTAATTGAAACTCCGGGCCTGCTAAAGAGACGCCTTCAATTAGTAACCCCGTTTGTCTTGATTTATTTTATTTTAATGAAGTACTCTGAGTGAATATGATCTACACATCTATTGGTTCGTTAAAAATCACCTAAGGCTTAAAATCGTTGGGCCAATAAATGCACTAAATCAGTTCATCTGTGTGACATCAGAAGGTGTGAGGGGGGAGCAGGAGATGACAGGAAGCGGATGGCATTATGGCATTAATGCTATCACACATGTCAACATGCCAAGCAATATTGCTTCAGTAATGTACTAACTAATTAACTATTCAAGAACTTTTCATGAAGGCTGGATTACCAACAATTTATACTGTATATGCCCTACTCAAGCACATATTTTAAAGGAATAGTTGCAAAGATAAGAAGATTGATTCCACTCTCATCTCACTGTGTCAAATGTGCCAGCAGCCAGTTAGCTTAGCAAGACTGGAGACGCTCTGCCGATTATGAAAGCTATAGTTATACCAGAGCAGATCTCTCATGTGCTTAATTTTCGCATTGACATTTTTAAATGAATTTGTGTTCAGTTAAAATAACACAAGCTTTTATTATAAAGTCAAGTCAAGCCAATACATAAAGGTTGCCTGTGTATAGCTTTTAGTTTATTTTGTGTAACTTGCCATAAATGCTAGTCGAGTATCACAGGAACCTGAGAGGTAAGGAACCGTGAAGACAAATCAAAGCACCGTTTCTTGTAGAAAAAACAACTTAGGCAGGTTCTCAGTGGGATATTTGACCCAGATATGTAAATAGAATATCCGAAACTGCAGGCTATATAAAGCATACATTTATTAAAACCATATTCTGATTATTCTACATAGCTGAACTGAAGTTAACTCTTCATCAGTGCGATGTTGCAAGGCTGTGCATTTCTAAGTCAACACGCCCACACAATCCTTTACATGGCACAATGAAGCTGCGAGGTTGTTGCTTCTCCAGCTGGAGGCTGAATTCTGCTCCTGTCAAGGGTATAAATCATTTCCATACTTTATTTGATGCAAACTTCGTTAGCTCTGACAAACAATGGCTCACAATATGGAACAAAAGTTCATCAGCGCTCACCTTCATGAATGTTATTCTTTTTAGGCTGTGCTTTGTTTGCCAGTGTTTCTCCATGTTTACCTCCGATTCTGCTTGTCAGCTGCAGTTTTTGCTGATGGCAATGTATAAATAAAGCTGACATACATGAGAGAGTTGTGATCTATGAAAGAAAGAATGTTTTGGGGTATTTTAGTGCCTGAAAAAAACAAACAACTAATAGACATTTCATGTTATTTTCTTATTTCCTCCATATTGTTGGATATTTGGAAGTATGGAAAAATGACATGAGAGCATATTTATTTCACAACACACGAAATAATACCACTGTGAATACTGAAAGCCAATTTGGAACACAGTGTTGGCTCGCTGGTAAATTCAGGTCATTTGAAGCCTGTATGGAAAACAGCTGTGCACGCATAAAAAAAATGAGCCTTGTTAATTTCCTGAAGTTTGTGGTTCGAGAAGAGTTTGTTTATGTGTGGCTGTGCAGATGATTACTAGGATTGCTCTCAGTGCCTGGGCCAAGGGATTAGAAAAGCATAAGAAACTGACATGTAAAATGGTCTGTAATCTCATGCCAGGGAGGAGTGTGAGGACCAGATGTTATCGTTATGTGGGTAATGGGTTATCACATCTTGGGGCACAGATTTATTTGTCCTCCTCTTCCTCTCGTAGATATTATTGAAGTTTTTATTATCTTGTCCACACGCTGTCACCTCAATGACTCAGCTCCTTCTCCCCCAGCCCGATGCATAGTCACAAAGCAGCTTAGTTCTCGTCACTTCATTTAACGTCTCACACCAATCTTTATAGATCCGTATCACCATAAACATATCATTGGACTCCAGAATTGACACTCCGGTTATTAACTTCCATACTGCAGTGTTAAAGCTGATGGGAAGAGGGGGAATTTGTTTGGCCATAGTTTGAGGATTAGAAATGGTTAATGGTTGTTTGGTTTTAGCTACTTAGAATGAGATTTTGAAAGGCTTGACAGATGCACAACGTCAAACAATGTCAAGATATTGCAAAGATTCTGCAATGACAATCAACCAAGAGGCAGGATTTAGCCTGGCTCATTTAGCTAGTGTCTACACAAATGATCATTTAACCACACTGACACATCAAACAAGCAAACACAAGAGAGGTTGAACATTATACTGTCAAACGTGGGAATTTTTATACCCCCATCACGTTTAATTATCCAATTAATCAATATGAACTTCATCAAAGCTGCCGGGTTCATTACTGAACTAACTTTAATTTGTTGTCGACTTACTTTGCCCGTCCTTGCTCCTTAACCACAAAGGAAACACCAGGGCAATGAAATGGGATTAAAATATGTTCACTGGGTCCATGTGAGCTGTCACATTATCATGCATAAACGTAAGTGGTATTATGTCAAAAAAGCAGAGAGCCTAATATTTTTACTTAAATAATCACCCCACAGCCAATCCAAAGGCATGTAGCTTTCTGAGAAAGTTAGTCCTATATGTGGTGGACATAAAGTCTTGGATATGCTTAAGATTGTCTCGCTCAGGAACCACAGAATTGGATCCAAAGGAAGGAAGGAAAACAGCAGATTTCAGTGATTTATTCATGCAAAAAGCTTACTGGTTGCAGGCCGGCAGGTAACAGATGATCGAAAACAAAAGTACAAGGCAATGAAACCAAAGAAGCAAAACAGAGGAACTGACAGAGAAACTAAGGATTTGTCCTGGTATACGCCAGCATTCTGCAAATAAAAGAGGGCTGACGTGTAACACAGCAGCATCGAATTGTGTGACGTTTTACATACGTGTTGAGCAGCACTTTCTAAACAAGTGAATAACAATAGCAATCATTTACCATCCCTGTTATATGGCAGTTGATGTCGTCCTCTGCTGGGAGCTCCCAGATCTTGTGTTGTCTCCACAATTTGCAGACGTTTTCGGTTGCTTTTCTTCCTCTCTGAGTGAGCTGCTAACTGCTGCTAGCTGCTTTTTAAATATCTATGGGTCGCACACGTAACATATTGACAAAAAAGAACAACAACGACCCATTCGTGACATTTATGCAGAACGGCGAGGTGCAATAAAGGAACAACAGTCCTGCCTCGAAGAGGCGCACTGTGACAAAGATTGGAGCCAACCAAAGACTGTATAAAAGAAGTGGATGTAGCATCCGTGACGTCACCCATTGGTTTATGGACTGCCGCTTTGAAGCCTCGAGTTTGGCAATTTGGCCGGCGCCAAATTTGATTTTTTGCAAACAGAAGTGACCATATTTGGATGAGAGGGCGGAGCTGAGGAGGAGCGAGGGGTGGATCTGACTGAGA